>CAEFZY010001969.1:0-34861 GCA_903066815.1 Brachyrhaphis roseni
GTAGGGGTAATTGGGTTGGCCCCTCTTTAGGGAGCCGTAAACAAAGACACGATGCATGAAGACTGAAGGCACCTGGGGAATGAAAAACAGAGGGAAACTGGTTTACTTCTGTTTTGTTTTGAGCAACTCAACTGAACAAAATTGTTTTAAAAGGATAAATTTATAACAAATAGTTAAAAATCTAGAGAAAACACTAAAAAAGACAGAACTTTTCCACTCAAACACAAATGTATTTAGGGAAAATTAAAAACTATGTCAGAGGCTAAACTTCTTTAAAAAAAAAAAAGTAGTGAATTATTAACAGTACAACTTTAAGAGAGTCCTGCAGAAACACTGATAAATCTTTTTCTTAGTGTTACTAATCAACGGAGTCAAAAACCTTCAATAAAAGTTGCTGTATGGAGCGGCTTGCTGTCAAAAGTGTCAATAAAAATATTGATTACTTTGCAGAATGGCTCTATAAAGACTGAAACATTGATAAGGTGTTTTTTTTTTTTTTTTACCTTTAGCTGCTCATTAGACATAAAAGCTAACATGGCTGCACCATCTCTCCAATAGTCCATACAACCAAAAGAAAACTTGCAGAAAAATAAATTGTTTTTCTATTTATTTGGTGCTTCTGCGCCCCCTTTTTGATTCCTCCCTGAGCAACTGAAATAATTTATTTAATTTGCTAAACGATTATCTTTAAAAAAGGAAGAAATGTCCCCTTGGGACCAGGTTCAATAAAATCTGCCATTACTAAACTCATTCTTTCCATGTCGTAGATTTAAAAATCAAACATTATCTCAACATTACATGAACAGCAGAGCTGCTCTAGGTGAACATTTCTACTGTTGCTGTGGTTTTGCAGCGTGCGGATCTTTAATTATACAACTGTTAACGTCACGAATAGAAACATCGGAGCAGAAACCACAAACTGCTCTGTAATGACGTCATCACGGCCTACGTAGTTTACTAAATTCAATAACTTTTATTTTCTGTAAGCGAAAACAGCGGATTAAACCTGCAGAAGAAGAACTGGTCCAGTCTCACCTGCAGACCGAGAAGAACCGGTTTGAGTTCAGGTCATGCGGAGCGATCACAGGTTATGTCCTTCACGCATGCGCGCAAGCGACTCCCGTATAGAAAACTGTAACGTCAGCTCTGACGTCATTTTACGCGTTAAAGAACATCGCTTCCACGACGATGATATGTTTTTAGAGATAATAATATAAATTATTCTGATATTAATGATTGTAATCAGTGGGATAAAAAAATCTTTTAATTTTACCAAACAATCAAAGCATAAAAAATATCTGTAAATATTCTTTGCTTCTGATAAATTAGAAATCTTCATTACTGGTTTCTAATGTAGGAAATAGTCAGAATATGATGGGAAAACAACATTTGCTACAGTGAAAAGACAAACAGTGTAATTTCTTTAATAGGCCACACATTCCCCCAGCACACCTGAAAACCAGAGGCTCTCAGATGGAGGTTTGTAAATAAAAACATGGAAACAAAGCAGTTTGCCTTCTGCAATTTACACAGCTGGCTCCATTAAAATCCACTTAGCAGCACTGAGATATGGCAGCTTTAATACGCTTACAGCAGAATTATGGCACAGGTTTTAAATCAGGAGTTCTTCCAGATCTGGAGCCAAATTTACTCATTTTTGTCCTTTCTCTAACGCCTGAAGGACAAAGAAAGGTCACGCCTGGTGCAGAAGATGGATGAAACCTCCAAAACAACAGCTTTTTCATTTTAAATGTGCTCCTCTCAGAGTATTTCATTGTTGAAATGAACTGATCCAAGAGACTAAAGTGCATTTGCATGTTTTATTTTCCAAATCAAGATGGCTGATAGTAAATCTGCCAGGAACTCGACCTGCTGACTCAGCCTGCAAATCCACTGAGATCTAATAAACTTTCAGCTTCTGCATTATGAGACATCTTCAGCAGCTCTGGTGATGCAATAAGGAGAAATTGATCATTTTTTAAAGTTAAGCTGTGTCTTTATTTCTTTTAGCCACTATGAGTTCACTTTGGCAAAGTGGATAATATGAAAATTTAATATATGGAGCTGATAGAGCATA
Source organism: Brachyrhaphis roseni (assembly GCA_903066815.1). NCBI lineage: Eukaryota > Metazoa > Chordata > Actinopteri > Cyprinodontiformes > Poeciliidae > Brachyrhaphis > Brachyrhaphis roseni. The sequence continues at coordinate 2,078 of CAEFZY010001969.1, forward strand.
TAAGAAGAAAAGTCAGGCATACAAACTGCCACTTCTGATTTCACATCACTTTAAAACTTAATTTCACTGATTTTTTTTCCAGCTTTCCACCTTCTTTTCCTCTGCATCTTGCAGCTAAAAGTGCCAAATTATTAATGGAGAGTATTTTTTATTTTCTATTTTTTTATTTATCTTTGAAATTCTTTTTTTTTTTTTAACCTGAAACATTGATCCTAAGCAACAGATTAGAAATGGACAGATAACTACTACTAGAAAATCCAACATAAAACATAAAAAAAACCATAACATGAAATAAAAGTGATGTAGTAATTAAATAAAATACTTAAAAATATAAAAACAACTTATTGCCTATCATTTCCTAATTTTTCAATTGTAAATGCAAATCAAAATGTAATTTGAATGTAATATTTAATATTAAAACGGTAAAAATATTACAATAGGCAACTGAAGTAACAAAGGAATCATTTGGCGTCGGCGTCCGTCGCACGCTCTCGGAAGATGACGTCATGACGTCCGCAGCCTAGCAGCAGAATCGACGGCGTAAACAAAGCGAGCAGCTACGAGCTAAGTGGACGATGTTTCTTTGGTGAAGTAGCGGCTTTATCTATTCACTTTTTCAGCAACTTATCGACGGAGCTCGGCTTCTCGTCGCTGAATTTTAAGACTCCCTCTTCCGTTGAGTTAAAAAAAAAAATTAGCCAACCGTTACTGCTAGCTGCGTTAGCTCTAGCTAGCTTGGATAACAGGATTCTTGAAGTCCTGGGAATCGTTTTCAGTCGAGTCGGTGTTATTTATTAAAGCTGTTTTATTACTTTCAGTCATGTGGAGTAAGTAGAGGGCTGCTAACGCTGCTGGCATGATGAGTTAGCTCGCAGTGATGTAGCAACTCGTTCATCTGGACAGCTAGATGACCACCTGAGCAGCTGCTGCGATCTGGAGGCGGACTGACATGTTTAGTTTGATGGCGAACTGCTGCAGCTGGCTGAAACGTTGGCAGGAACCTGCCAGGTGAGTTCAGGTCTTTTCTTTTACTTATAAAGAGACCAGAATGAAAAATAATGGAGCTGGAGGACCAATCAGTGCAGCGCATTCACAGATTGCATCATGTAGCGGAAGATTCCTGCAAATCATTTCTAATGCTCTTTATAGATATTTTACTCTATAAAATTAAATGATAGATCACTCACCGCTCATACTCCTTTAGGGGAGGATCATATTAGCTTTAATTTAATATCACCTCATGTTTTCAGGATCACACAAACCTATTATAATAATTTAGTTTTTCATTTGTCTTTTATCTTTGGTGTAGAACAATTGCAAACAATCCTGAAAATTAAGCTTTTTATGCATTATGCAGAAGTAGATATGGATAATTATCATAAATATAATGACACCTATGATAATAACTATAAACTGTAGCTGATGAAGTTTGCAGACTTAAAAAAACTTGCTGGTAAATTTAACCATTGCTGTTTAATCCAGATATGATTGAAAACAATCCAGATTTGTCTTGTTTGTTTAGAGGTAATTCATTTTATTTCCTTCTTACTGTAATTTAAATTGTAATAAATGCAGCAAGATATTATGATTAAACTTTTTATTTACTTACCGCCAATCTGTCCACACTTCTTTATCAGTGTAACACAAATGGCCAAAAAATGTAATAAATTCACAAAGTAAAAATATATAATAAATTGGGGCAAATCATGTGTAAGCGTTTATGTTTTCCTATTTATTTACGTTCGAGATCAAAGTCAGAAATGTGTTTTTTTAATAAATTAATTTAAAATCAATATTAAGCTAACAAAACCCTCTTTCTAATGATTTTATTACAGGAACTAGTTGAGAAGTTGATGCAAAGACATAAATCTGTCATACTTTTTGTTTTCTGCATCATACTTGTTGTTAGTGTCACATATTTCACCAGACAGCAGCCAGTAATTAATAGTACTTTACTCACGTGATGACTGAAACATCTGATCCTTAAGACTTAGTCAGAAATCCCAGACTAATCCTGCAGCCAGGTTGCTTCAGTGGGTCTCCTTCATGCTGCTGGGTTCCAGCGGCGACGACGGTAGCGTTATGAGTTAGCGGACGGCGTCTCAGCTCCTGGACCGATGAAGGCCAGCTGGCTGCAGAGGACGGTCACATGGATTGTGCGTTTGATGTCTTTTAGGCGCAGATGTCAAAGTTAAGTGTGCGGGTTGTTGATCGCTACGGCGATGTTCTGACTGTTTGCTTAGAGATTTCACAACTTTGTTTTGGTTTGTGATGGAAAACCTGGAAGGTTACTGTCGCTTTAAAAAGCTGCTGCATTTCTCAACTTCCTGTGTGAATTAAAGTAATGCCTCATTTCTGAGACTAATGCATTGAATAAAATACATCAGAATAGATTAAGATATTTGCAAGATATTTCTCATTTTCATTTAATTTCTGTTGCTATAGTGATAGCACTGCTTCTCTTGTTTCGTGATATTCTCCTCTTTTAAATACCTGCATAGCCTCAAAGTTTGAATGGAAAATGGCTAAAAATATTTTATATTATTTCTTCAGAGCTAAAAAAAAAAGAAAAGTTTTAATTATTTTCTTAACTGAAAAGTTTGACAGAAAAAAGCTGAAAATATTTAATGTTATCTCTTTAATCAGCTAATCAAACATGTTCTCTCTCTTTTTGTAAATCCTTACTTATCCGTAAAGTTTGACAGCAAAATGGATAAAAATATTGAATATTATCGCTTTAATTTGTAAAAAAAAAAAATCCTTTTTAATTTCCTTCTTAGCTGCAAAGTTTGACAGAAAAATAGCTACAAATATTTATTACAATTTCTTTAATTAGTTCAAAATATCTCATTGTTTAATTCGTTGATTAGCTGTGAAGTTTGACATCAAAATAGCTAAAAATATTTGATATTATCTCTTTAATCAGCTTAAACAGTTGGAGCAGTGATGCAGCCTCATGCTGTGTCATCAGTGTTATGGCTGCTGCTGACGCTCTCTAGCTTATCAGATGCATCATAATACCAGCTGGTTCTGCAGGCTGCCTCTGTTCAGCAGTAGCAGTGATGACTTTATGTTCGTTGTTCCTCACAGGAAGGTGACCCTGGTGATGGTGGGTCTGGATAACGCGGGGAAGACGGCGGCGGTGCGAGGAATCCAGGGAGGTTGGTTTCCTCAGCCGTGAGTTTTAAGCCGTGAATGAAGCAGCAGGACAGATTTAGCATCATTTGAGTTTCCCTGCAGAGAATCCGCAGGACGTGGCTCCCACTGTGGGCTTCTCCAAGGTGGACCTGAAGCAGGGGAAGTTCGAGGTGACCATCTTCGACCTGGGAGGCGGGAAGCGGATCCGCGACATCTGGAAGAACTACTACTCGGAGTCCCACGGCGTGGTGTTCGTGGTGGACTCCAGCGACGTGCAGCGCATCCAGGAGACGAAGGAGACCATGGCGCAGGTCCTACAGCACCCGCGCATCGCTGGAAAACCAGTCCTGGTGTAAGTCCAGATCAAAAATTCTGAATTTAGTTTTCCCTCCAGCTGAGTGATTTCTAGACTTCCTCTCTGCTCACAGACTTGCTAACAAACAAGACCTGGAGGGGGCGCTGGCGGAGGCCGACATCATCGAGAACCTGTCGCTGGAGAAACTCGTTAACGAGAACAAGTGTCTCTGTCAGATCGTGAGTGTTTCAGTCTAGCAGCAGTTTACTGAAGTAAAAGTAAAAAGTACAGCATAGTAAAAATACTAATAAAAAAAGTTACTAGTTACATTTACTTAGTTTTCTTTACTTGAGTACTATGTTGTGTTTTCTACTCTTACTTCAGTAAAATTTAACACATTACTGTGGATTAGCTTTAGCTAACTCAGGCTAACTGTCAGGTTTTCTACATTGAAAGTTTTAAACCTGGTTTTAAAACCATGTATCGGCTCCAGGAACCGTGCTCCGCCATCTTAGGATGTGGAAAGAAGGTGGACAAGTCCATCAAGAAGGGCCTGACCTGGCTCCTCAGCAACATCGCCAAAGACTACGAGGCGATTGCTGAGCGCGTGCAGAAGGACACGGCGGAGCAGCGCGCGCTGGAGGAGCAGGACAAGAAGGAGAGAGCGGAGAGGGTGAGGCGGATACGAGAGGAGAGGTGAGGACACGACGGAGGACAGCAGGACGACTCTGGAAACCAGAAACTAAGACGTTCGTTCTGTCCACAGGGAACGGCTGGAGCGCGAGGAAGCAGAGCGGGAAGGACGGCCCATCCAGGAGGACGGAACTGAAGACGGGAACATGCAGAGCCCCTTCCAACCCATCGGAGATTTAATCTCCAAGGTTCACGATCGCCGCTTAACACCGCCACCACTTCAACAAGCAAAAAAATAAAACATTTCCTTCTCCAGAAAGAAAAGACGGAGAGGAAGGAGCAGCTAGAGTTAGGAGACAGGAGTAACGGTCCGAATGAGAAAGAGGAAGAGGAGGATGAGGAGGGCAACGCTGGAGAACCAAACGACACGAGGCAAACAGCAGAAAACACGACGCCTGGTGAGTTTCTGTTCTCTCTAACGAGATAATTAGACAAATAATCGGACAAGAAGTGTCACAGTAACAAATTTATCTGACGATAAATCGTCCCAGAAATTATTGTGAGAAACGATGATATGGCGTAATAATGCAAGAACACATTCTCCAAAATCAATGAACTTTTCTAATCAACATTTAACACTTTAATTGGAAGATATTTTAAACATCCAAAATAAACAAACAAAACAACAAGTAAAATAAAAAAATACAGCTTCGTAAAAATTCTCCTAATAGTTACTGAAGCAAAGTGTCAGCAGTCAACAGCAGCCTGTCACTCCCAGCAGGCGAGCAGAGCAAGAAGAAGACGAGCAAACTGCATCTGAAGAGGAAGCACCGGGTCGACCCGCTGAGGGCCGACGACGGCCCCACAGAGAGCCCAACGCCGCCGCCGCCACCACCCGGTCAGTCTGATGGTCAACAACCTCACTTCCTATCTACTTTACTTATGTCCATCTTTCCTTCCTTACTTCCTTCTTATCCATATTTTCTTCCTCATTGTTTTCAATCTGTTTCCTGTAACGTCTCTAATCTTTCTGCTCTGACTTGTAGTTCTGTAGTTCAGTTGTTTCAGTGATGGAGGATCAGCGCCGCCGCTGCGCTCTCTCTCTCTCTCTCTCTCTGTTTTTCCCCTCATCACTCTGTTTTATTCGTCTCCTTCCTCCAGTGGGATGGGCCACGCCCAAAGTCTCTCGGCTGCCCAAACTCGAGCCGATCGGGGACTCGGGACATTCTGGTAAAGCCGCCTGTGATGTCATCATCACCTCATGTCGTCATCGCACTAACTCCTTCCTGATTCCAGCTAACCTCACATGTGTTCATGTTTAAGGCTTGCGGTCAGTTTTCCCTTCTTAAATCAACCCAACGTTTGTGTCTCCATTTTTGGAAAAACGCCGATCTATCCGCCTTAAAATGCGACACTCCGATTCTTTCCCCTCCCGCATCTCACCTGGCATGTGCTTCACTGTTGTCAGTTGCACTAACTCATTTTCTCTCCACATCATCACCACCCCGTCGCCGTGCCTCCTGCGGCTCCTTGACGGATGTAGTTTAGTAACCCAGTCGAACCTTTTCTCCTGCCTTTCGCAGAGTTTTACAAGAAACCGCTCCCACCGCTCGCCAACAGGCCGCGACCTAACGGTGACTCTCAAGATGTCATCTCTTAAAGCTCCTTCACTGACCGACTCACTGATTGAGGTCAGCTTTTGACCAATCACAGCTCTTTTCTGTGCTTTCTGTCCCAAGCGAGCGGGGTGTAGACCTCCAAAACCACACCAATGGGACAACCGCGGGAGCCAGCGGCTTGAGCTGAACAGAGGAGGAAAACGAAGCAGAGTTTCATGCTGAACTGTACACCAAAACAATAGATTTGTTTTCTACTATTGATCAGTATTGAAAGTTGGGAGTCAGTGCATCCAACAAAAACACTTTAAACTGAGAAGCAATGTAAATAAAACCTCATCTAACCTTAGCACAATAAGAAAGGACATTCAAGTTGCTCAGTTATTTCTTTGTTGTTACAATGCAGTTGGAAATACTCTTTATTTCCTCTCAAATGGTGAAGTTGTCAAGTTTATAAAAAGTCTTATAACTGTGGCACCATTTCAGGAGAAATAAACTGAATTGGTCAACAAATGTTGCAGCGTTACAACCAAGAAATAATCGATCAAATACAGATTTCCCTACTTTTTGCGCTAAGTTTTCTATGTTTGTTTTAAAGAAATATATTTGTATACTGATTGCCATTAAAAATGAACTGTCATTTATTTTTGCACTTTGAGATTCGTAGTGTAAGCTTGATGTAATCATGATGAACATGAACGAGACGGTAGAGATGTCTTTGCTTTTCATAGCTTTTTACATATTTATATCAGCTGGTTAAACTCCAGAAAAACACTAAAACTTTCATTGCTGTTACAAGAAAAAAAAGCAAATTCTCAAAATCTTTTTAGATACGTTTTTATACATATTTCCAGTTAGAAAATATGTAAAAAAGCTACAGGGCTTCGTACTTTTTCATGCATTCTGCTGTTTACACTGTGCTTGTGTTTTTAAAGTGATATTTCCTCCCATGTTTCCCAGTGAAATGGCTCTGATTTCATTTTATTTCTGTTTTAAAAGAGTCAGCAGGAGGAAGGAAGTGAAGAAACAAGCATCACTTTAAAAACACAATATGGACTTTGGATCTGTAGTGCAGTAATGATCCAAATGTTTGAAAAAAAAAAAGATTCTTTTTCTACCCTGAAATTTTATAAGAGCACTATTAAAGATGTTTTAAATATTTAAAGAGCTGATTAGAATCATTTGTTCATGCTGTTGCCAGATCAGAAGTGTGGTTCCTGTGAATGTGGAGTGTTTGACAGCGCGAGCTTCCCTCCTGCGTCATCGGCTACGTGTTTGATGTTTTTAATAAATGAAGAATTAGCCCTGTCACGAAGCGGGAGTTTTTACTTTTTTGTAGTTACTTTAAATATAAAAGACCACGACGTGGGTTTCTTGCGGGACTGCTGGTTCGAAACCCGCAACTTTACATTTATAACATTTATATTAATGTTGCTAATGTTAGCTAAAAAGAAGTGGCTAACCGCTAGCTTACAGGAGTAATACCCTTTCCTCCCTGCCTTTTTTGACTCAATGTATTTTGACTCAAATTATGAAGAGGACCAAGAACAGCGAGACTTATTCGTGAATCTGGTCTATAGAGGACCGAGTTATCTGTGGCACTTTGGCGGCAGGAACTGAAGAGCCGCCATGTTGGATTCACTTCCGAGGTGAGAAAATGAAGAGTCTGTCACCTTTCACAACACTTGTTAATGGGTGACTTAATAAATATTGTTTTCTGTTGTTCAGTAATATTATTTTTGGAATGTTACTATTAATGCCTTGCGGTGTCCTCTGTCTTTTCTTGATTACATGCTACAGACTTTAGTTGAACAGCAAAGTTTTATTACATACAGACTTATTTTTCAGGCTTAATGACCTTTGACCCTTGACCTGACTATTTTCCCAAATCTTCCAGAAAGTTCTTCTGTGTGGTCAGACACTACAGCCTAACATTATGAAGCTGAAGTTTACTTTAGTTTTGGAAAATAATAAAGGGTGATTCCACCTAATTTTTTGCTTTAACCGCTTTAAGTTGCCTCCATCCTGACCTAAACGTTGAATTTAGGTCAAACTCATGTTGAACTAACACTGTTTTCAATTTAGTGATTATATTTCATTGTTTTTAGCCATTATTTGCTAAAAAAACAGTTACCTTTCTCATCCAAGAACATCTAGAACATATTAATTGCTAAGATTACATTGTATTTTTAAGTATTATCTACTCATTAATGTTAAAATAAATATTTTCAGATGTTTATTTTTTAAATGTCATCCACTATATAATGCAGTACTTTGCTTCCAACATAGTCAGTCCATTGTTATAACTAGCATCACATTAAAAATGTTACCGAACAAATTTTTCTTTCCTTTAAAAGATTTCTAAAGCATGATCATCATGAGTTGGACCTTCAAAGATGAAAGGCTTAATACCAGAGCTTAATAGCTCTGAAACAGCTGATTGTGTTTTCGTTTCATTGGAAAATTAGGATATTATATCTTGAATGCTGCACTTGAGGAAAGAAATAACTAATTTACATGCTGAGAGGATGAATGACGATGGAAAGTGAGGTTGAATTAAATGATCCGAGGCCAGAGTTGATTATATTGCTTTGTAAAATTCATTAGCTTGGGTTTCTGAAAGTCTTGGACACACTCAGTGACTAAGAATGCTGAATGCCTGTAAGTCTTTGAATGGTTGAGCATACAATGACCTAATGATGTTGTCTATGTAGGACATGGACCTCAGTTGGGTCGGGAGAGAGTTGCACCTGCGTTGTTTTAAAGGGAATCAGTCAAGGTGGTTTGGACATCTTTAAGAAATATTTTTGGACATTTTAGAAGAGATGGGTTCCTGACATCCTGCCTGGAGGAAGCCTCAGGGGAGAACAAACGCCTACAGAGGGCTTTTATTTCCACACTGAGGCCCTGCAGGGAGAGTTAGCACTGCTGCAAAAAAATATTGCACCCTCATGGATCTGAATCTAAAGAAATCTGTCCCGTTATGGAAGAACTAAGCATCCCCTAAACCTAACAACGGGGTTTCACTCATTTTTGATAAACAATTAGTCTTTTCCGCCACTATGAAGGAATTGCAGAACAGCTTGAATTCATATTGGAGAGTTTTCAGACATGACCATCCTCATTAAGGTAATGCAACTTCCTAATATTTGGAGTTAATTGCAGATTCAGCCAAATCATTCCTTTGTTTTTGTTTCTTTTGCGTCATTCAGAGGCAGACTTGCTGCATAAACCAACGACTTGATTTATAAGATCACAAACTGATGGATATTGGCGTTCAGAATTTAATTTATATTGTTTTATTTTATTAATCACGACATGTTGTCAAAGTCCTGAAGCATCCCAGACCGTCTTTCTGCCACCACCATGTTTAACAGAAGGTATGTTTTTTTATGATATGCTGATTTTTCTCCAGGGTTGCCAACATGTCTTTTTACAGCTTTTTTAAGCTTTAATATGCTCATAAAATGGGCTTGTTTCAGTTTTGAAGTTGAAGAATAAAATGAACACAATTAGCACACAGTAGAGTTTGTAACGTTGAAGAATGATGGCATTAAATGAGGAACATTGACGTCTCCAGCAGGCCACATGTAGGTCTCTGCACTGCTTTATGTTTGTGAGGAAGAAGCTTGGAGACCTAACGAACCGGCACCACACCCAGAGATTTATAAGAACCCTCTGTTAATCCAGTCTTCTTATATTTTGCCACAGTGGCGAATACCCATGCAGAAAGCCTTCATTCAAAAGTAAAAAGTGAAATGCTGCAATTGTACTATATCATAATATGCCCCTGTTTTAGACATAGTCCACACAGAGCTGTGTATCTGGGAAAATTAATACCTCTTTTTTGACAATTTATCCACACAAAAACTGAAAGTTTAATTTCAATAAAAATATTTTTATAAAAACTCAGACTTGTGTGGTTTCATGTGTATGACAGTATTATTTTTTTTAAACAATGTGGCGGACATATTTGTTTTTGGAAAGACCGGCTACATGTGGGCAAAACCTTAGTCTCACTTCATGCTAGCTCTACATTTGGCTAAAGGGAGAACTAATAACATGATTTACAGTTCATTTCTTCATTTGGCTCTGACACTGAGGGAAAAAAAAAGGTTGTAAAGCTAAATATTGTAGCTAAACCGAATGCTGGACTTGTTTTGCTGTGGTGTAATTGATTACAGCACAGCAAAAATAGTTTTAATTGAAAGAGTAAATAAAAACATATTTTTCTTGCAATAGAAATCATCTCACTATTGACACGTCTCGTCTTGTCGATGTTCTGGATGCTGACTTCGCCACAGCTGTTCGCCGCCTGGATCTACAGGAAAAGTAAGCGTGCTGCTTCAATTCTTTTTTACTACTTCCACAAAGGAGCTACAGATCTGCTTGACAAATTCCCATAAGTTAAGTCTTTTATAACATCAAAAACTAGTTCAGTGAGATAGGTTTATTTATCTAACACCAATAATAATTTGTAAGCCTTCTAGCACCAAAAATTAAATTGGTGAAATCACGTTCTCAAATTAAGAGAATTTTTCTTTCCAGATTAAAAAAAATATTATTTTTGGCCAAAGTTTGGTAGAAATTAGTTAAATTTACTCAGTTACATTTACTTAAGTTTATTTTAAAAATTACTTTTAGGAGTATTTTTACTATGCTGTATTTGAGATTTTATTATGAAGTATTTCTACCCTCAATCTAGTAAGATTTTTGGGTTTTCTACCCACTGAATGAAAAACGAACATGTTTTAACTATAAATTCACCAGACACAGACACACACTTGCAGTTTTTGTTAGTTTTATAAGTGTTTTTTTATTGATTTCGAAACATTTTCTTTTGCCTGATTGTACTATTGTTTGTTACTTATATGAATTATTGTCATTTTTATCATTACAATGCCAACATTTCCATTTGACTTTATATTTTGGTCCATCTGATGATGTAATATTTGAATATTAAATGATAAGTTGATCAGTTTCTCAGTACTAGAGTAAACTTTTTACCAAATACCTTTTTACTCGAGTCACTTCTGGTACAACTAGCTCTATTTTTGACCAAGCGGAGGTTCTTGATTATAAGTTGTATGTTTTTATCTTCTCTTCACCTCCTTTTCTGATCATTTTGGGCCAAGTCGTCCAACATGAACAATGAAATTAGTTTTGTAGAAAACTCCACTGAGTCAGAACTTAATTAAATCATGTAAATGTCATATTAGTAATACATGAGATGTTCAGAGTGAGGCTTGTTTTCGCTGTGTGAAACACTCTGCAGACTATTCCTGTTCAGAGTTGACATCAGTTTTTTAAAAGAAAGCACCATTTCACCAGCGCTCCTAAATATTTATGCATGTAAACCGCTGAGATATCTTTCATGCTGAGCAAAAATCTCCAGAACCGTTTCGTCTGTTTACCCCCAAATAAAACTGCAGGCGCTGCTAGAAACATAAAACGCATCACTTCCTGTGCTTTGTGGCAGAGCTTTGACCTATAGCAGCGAGCGCTGAGCTGTTTTAAAACGCCAAACATAAAAGCTTTCATGAGTGGGGAATACGCTGAATCGCTCTTGTGTTAAATCACTCGGCAGCAGAAGTGCCATGAACTGAGATGAAATCTTTGCCACCAGGACTTTCTCAGAAAGTGTTGCAGGCTGTGACTTTAGGTTGGTACAATCCTCCAGAGGCTGCGCTCTTTGGTCAAACATCGGGTGATGTTGCTGCTAGCGCTCACTTCAAAGCTCGTTGATTTCTGAAACATGTTTTATCACTTAAATTAACAAAATGCACCAACCAGCTGGGATTATGTTGTTTATTTTTAACAGCTGAGTTCTGTAAATCAATAATTTAATAAGGTCCAAGAACACAGGTGTGAGGGAAACGTCCTTTCCTTCTTCCCTTTTTCTTCCCTTCCTTTCCTCCATCCTTCTTTATTTACTTCCTCCCTTCCTTCCCTCTCTCTCTCTCTTCTTCCTTCCTTGTTGTTTCTCCAGAATCCATTTATATTTCCTACCATAAAATCCTGGTTAAACTTTATTTTTTTAATTTAAAATGTAAATTAATCACTGAGGAATTCTGGGAAATTGAGTTTAGATGCTTTTTGACTTGAGACGCAAACACAGAGGAATCCTGTAGCATTTTAATTGTAGATGACAAACTTCCTGGCTTTTTTTTTTCTCTGGAGTTTAATCGTATTTCTGACCTGTTGGGTTTCTAGCAGCAACTTCCTGCCTTTCCTCTGCAGTTACAGGCAACCTGGCAGCAGATGAAACCCACACTGTTGCTCTCATGTGCCATCCCGCCTACACAAGACCTCTGCTGCATGTTGGCAGACACTTTCTTCTCTTTTTTTTCCTGCTCTGAATGTTCATTTGAACTCAGTGCTGAGCCTTCAGGTGCTGCTTTAGACCTCGATGTCACTCAGGTGTGACGCAACCTGCAGTACAGCGGCACATTCACCCAAAGGCTGCAGCAAAACGTAGTTCAGTTTTCCAACTTTTTGAATTTTCTTCCACTGTTTTATTAAATATTTGGGCTTTTATTCCATTTAAGCACAAGACATAACCACTTCTTTACTTTGATGTGTTGGAACGAGGGAGAAAACATGCTGATTTTACTCCAGATTTATAATCTTTGGTGCCCAGCAGCAACTGGCACTCGAATTCACCTCATCACACCTTGGATAAACCTGACTGCAGCTCAAATCTATAAAACGGCTTATGATAAATAAGCTATTTATGAAAGACATTCAGTGTCTCTGTCAAGGACGTATGGGCAGCTGGATGCAGCAACAGCCTGCAGCCGTTAGTTACAGGTTGCTGAAGGTTTTCCATACTGTATCCCATAGTATAATCCAGTGTCATGATATCTTTGGGAAAGCATATTTAATTTAAAGTGCATATTTAATTTAAGATTTTTAACACTGACAGAGTAGTAGTAGGTATTAATCTGCATTAATACACACAATTGAAACCTTTCTAGCGTAAAGTAAGACAAAACTAAATTATATGTAATTTTTCAGCTTGTCTTAATATTGATGATAAAATACGTATTTCATTAGCAGATTATTTCACTTATAGCATGAGAAAATATCTTGTTATAAGTGAAATAATCTGCCAGTTTTCGTCAATATTAAGGAATTATTGACTTAAATCAAGTTCCTATACCTTGCAGCAAAGTTACTTATAATTTAGTTGGTCTCATTTCAAGTTTAATAAGATATGTAGTGAATTTATTTATGAAAATAAAATGTATTAAGATAGAATCCTCTTAATAAAATCCTGGAGCAAAATATGAGAAGTTTAAGGCGCGAAAATACTTTTTCAAGAGGCTGCATGTGTTTTATCATGAACAATCAGCTGCAAAAGTGCCTGCAGTGTGCTGCATGTTGATAGAGCAGATTCTCTAATGAAAGCTTGAGGGTTAAATAAGAAGAAATTAATGAAGGAGTTGAGAACTGGCTTGCTGCCTGTGCATCTGTCTTTAAAATGGATAGCAAGGTAATTGCTTAGATGCTGCAGGGGGATCCAGACTGTTGGGAGCTCCTGCATCGTTATCCTGCAGCGCCTTTAGCCGCCTAAAGGGGGCAATCCAGCACCAGTAATCTGATTTCTGGGAATATCTGGACACCAACAGGAGACTTGCCAGTCATCTGCACTAAATGGCATCTTTCAGTTTATTTCTAAGGTCAGCCAAGCTTCTGACTGACGCCTTTTGACAATAAAAGGAAGAAAGTGTTGCTCAGATGAAGCTCAATCCACGTTGCTCTGCAAAGAATAGAAAGCCGGCTTTAGCTAAAGCACCAAAGCTTTATCTGATTGTGAAGCTCATGCTATGTTTCTTTAAATAACTAAAGATGACTCATGTGATGAGTTGATTTCTACCAAGCTCTTGGAGAGGCAGGAACAGTTGAAGATGTAACAAACAAACAAATTCAGCTCAGACGCAAGCAATCTATTAGTCTGAATATCATTTTAATCCACCTTGAAGTCAAATTGGGAAGCAATTATTAAGAAAATGCAGTTTGTTGTTCATGAAATGTCTTTATTAGAAACCTTTTTAAGGGCTAAAAGGTGACTTTTCCCAATTTTGTATTGATAAAACAATGCAAATGTAAGATATGTGACCTAACAATGGGAAATTAGCTGGTAAAAGGTCTATAATAATTATTTGAGTTTAACTATTCCTAAATCATTACTAGAAAATGCAAAAGTTTTCCACTTTAATCCCAGATTAAGAAAAAATTAAAGAAAAGAGTAGTATTACCGAGTCTCCTCCTCATAATGATTTATTTACCTGCCAGTTGATTTTTTTGTCCTGCTATCACAAACGTAAACATGCGGAATTTGCTAAAAAGTTTCCAGAACTTAAACTGTTTGCTTTAGACAGAAGTAGTAGTAATTTATTTTCGTTCCAATACATTTTATTGTGAATTTTTCATTTTTGTGATTTAAACATGCAATATTTCCATGAAAGAAAGTATAAAAGAACAATTTATTGTAGGTCTCAGATGTTTCCTTTAATAAAAGAAAGTTGTACAGGTTCCTAACTTTAGGATTTAGTTGGTTTAGAAATATTTTTAGTCTAATATCAACATCAAAAACAAATGCATGAATAGTGTTTATCTGAATCAGCTCAGTTTTCCAAAATGTCAAATTAGTACCATTCTTAAACCCTAGCTATGGGCCACACAAAATGAATCCAAAGGCTAGAAATGGCCCACGACCCACACTTTGGACACCCACATTTTAGTGGAACAGCTTATCCCAACTGTTGGGTAGATAAGGTGATGGATGAGTGATCCTGTGGGCTTATTTCTCTTCCATATGCTTATGTGAGCTTGTTAGCAGCAACTGTTTCTTAATATGGGCAGATTCCCAGGGCGACATTAGGAAGGGGCAGCCTTCATTAGATCTAATTTCACCATTAATAGGTGAAATTAATAGGCCAGATTTATTTTGAATTAGCTGATGCTATCGCTAAAAATATAATTTTTAATCATTAATGTTTTTGGTAAGTTTAAAAATATATAATTTGTTTGCAGAGTTTAAATTGATGCTATTCAGCATAACAAAATGGCTGCTCTGGAAATATCTGGTTGACTCAAGTAAGATTTAGAGTGTAAAGATAAAATAAAACTAAAGCGACAGGACATATTTTGTGACATACTACACTTCTCTGGTAAATTTTTCCTCCTTTTTCTTTGCAGCAACCTATAACTACTTGCATTTATGTACAAAAGTTAATTGAATTCATAAAAAAATTCAGTGTTTATGGCAAAGTTTCACCACCTTAAAATCTTTATTTCACTTTTCTGAGCTGAATGGTTAAAACAATAAAAAAGAAAGGGTAAAAATAACTTTGGTAGAATGTCAAAGGCGTCTGTAATATTATGCTTATCTTAGTCTTAAATTAAGAATTTGTCAGATCGTAATTGTAAAATGAGTCTGAAATTTAATGTGACATTAAAGTTTAGCATGAGTTTATTACCACCTCAAAGCTTTATGTTTAAAGAAGTTTATGGGTGACCTGTTGTGAGCCAGAATATTATATAACTGATTCAGTTTCTTCATTTAGGCTTTGACTTTGAGGTGATTAACTCCTGACACCAATCTTGATCTGGGTCTAGTATATTTTTATCCGACTTTAATGAGGGCACTCAGTCCCTGATTGCCCTTCTTCAGACTGTCACTGCAACATTTTTCAGGAAACTCATATTTCTACATACTGGCTGAAGAAATAATGTATAAATTTGCTTTTTATTGCTGTATTTATTGCATATTCTGGTGTGATATCTTTTGTTTTAAGCCGTCATATTTATTTTATCACTTGATGCATCACTTTAAGGTCTCCTTATTGACCTTAAAGTGAGGAGATCTTTTATTATAAATAGTTTTAGTTTGCAGATCCTGTCATGTTTGAAGATCTTCTCAGAAATATGATGGCTTTTTATTGTCTTAACCAACTCCTCTTAACCCTCTCCACTTATCCCCACCTTCAGTGTCTCTTGGCTCCGCCCACTTTTGGGGGAGTAAACAAAAACAAATTGTGTACAAGCTTGATATGGCTAGCCATTTAAACAATTAGCTAAATCTAATGTTTGTGTGGCTGGAATGTTTATATCAGTCAGTTTTTATTTTAAGTATACATAAATAAAAGAGGATAAAGTCATAATATTACAAGAATGCAGTCATAACATTACCAGGAAGTCGTAATATTAGGAGAATAAAGTCGTAATTTTAGGAGAACTCAAACATGAAAAGTAGCAAAAAGATAAAATGAGGAATGCTGAGCATCTAGTGAAGTTTTACAGAAAAGGAAATATTTTATCTTTTAACACGTCGGCATCAAAATATCATCAGAAGCAGGACTTTGAAACGATGGAGCAAACAACTCAGTCTCCTCATGTCATATCTTTATAATTCCAGAAGCTTTTTTTCTTTACAATAGTAGTTCAGTGAAATTGTCAAAATTTTAACACCTTTTCTATTGATATTGGCCCCAAAGGTCCTCAAAGGTTAAAACAAATGTTATTTTTAAAACAATTCAAGTTATTTTGTTGTTGTAAGTTGTGAATGATGAGTATTTGACACATTTGTCTGGTCTGAGACTGAGTGAAGCTCCATCTTCTGTTGCAAAATCTCTTGTAAAGCAACATTTCTCAATTAGTAGCCTGACAACACAATCAAATTTCGCTTCCCATTCTTCTCCAGGGGAGGGCTAATTTTGTGAGCTGGCACTAGCTGGAGCGTTGCATAATGTAGCAGCTAGAAAGCTTTGCGCTGGCTCATCAGATTCAGGCTTGATTCCACAAAAGCAATTTGCATGTGTTGGCGGAGACGAATTCAGTTAATGTAAATGAAGACTGTGTCCTACAACATAGTTGAACTGAAGCCCTCACTTTTCTCTGTCCTTATCTGCAAAGACACTGCATTAATGAATGCCCAACACCGTCATTACAACCTGTTAATAGTAATTGAGAACAATAAACTAATGCATCAAACACACTGTGCCGTTAGTCGGTTCATTTTTTTCATTGCCTTTCTCTGGTAGTACAGTAGCATACCTGATAAGCAGACAATGTGGAGGCTTGATTGAGGTCAGAGAGATAAAAAAGAGGTTAACAAATGGCAGGAGGAGATGCAGAGAGGCAGCGAAGGATGGGAAAAAGGCTACGGGAGATGGGAGGAAGAATAAGAAAAACAGATAACGGATAATGAGGTGTTCATGGGGAGGAGAGATATAGAAAAGGGCGAAAAAGGTGCAAATAATTGGTGAGTGTAGTTTAAGGGAGAGACAAGAGATAAAGATGGAAAAGGAGCAGAGGAGGGATGTGCTATCTCTGGCCTGGCTGGGGAGCCGGAGTCACAACGGGGGGAGGATTGTGGGAAAGCTCGACATGGGTGAAGCCACCGGCCTTTGACAGGACGGAAAGGTGTGAGAGGAGCGCCGAGGAACACGAAAATCAGCAATGAGGCAACGCGGGGAAATCGGGGTTTGAATGACAGATTGGGAAGAAGAAATTGTCTTTAGTTACGGGGAAAAAAGCAGATCTGCGTCAGCTCAAAGTCTCAAATGACAGGTGATTGACGAGTGCTCTTCTGGGAAGGAACGCTAGAAATGTGCTTTTCACCTGACTGGATATACACGGCACTCGACAGACTGGTGTTGATTTTATCTTGGGGGGTTTGTCTCATAAACTGCACCTAGACAAATTAATGAAGGTGATTAATCACGCTCATTTTAAATTGAAAGCTCTAAGAATTGATGAAGGAAGATTTTCTGGACTCTGTGGAAGAAAAAAACATAATTTGTGACATAACACATCAAGACGCTTTCAGGAAAAGGTGATGGAGAGTATGAGAAATTACAGTAAAAGCTTTTCAAAAGTATTCACACGTAGGCCTGTCACAATAACAAATCTTGCTGGACGATAAATTGTCCCAATAATTATTGCGATAAACGATAATATTGTTGTTTTGAAACCATTTTCAAGTAATGTATTGATAAACTGCTTTCCAGTTTTGTCCTTATTCTGATTTTCCATAACAGATAAACACAAAATAGTGTTTTTTTTAAAGTGGACATACTTATTTTCAAATGAAATCTGAAAAGTGTGGCATGCATTTGTATTAAGCTCCCATGATTTAATAA
Organism: Brachyrhaphis roseni; assembly: GCA_903066815.1. NCBI lineage: Eukaryota > Metazoa > Chordata > Actinopteri > Cyprinodontiformes > Poeciliidae > Brachyrhaphis > Brachyrhaphis roseni. Next base: position 19,909 of record CAEFZY010001969.1, read on the forward strand.
TTTCTAGAACAATTTTTAATCTAATTTTAACAGGTTTTGGTGGTTTCCAGCCCATCTTTGCACATTTAGAAGAATTTTCAAGTCTTAAAACATATTTAGGTTCAAATATTTGACATTGCTTGAAGCCATAAGAGTTTTCATGTAATTTCTAATAATTATGGCTTTAAAGACCCAGCAGCTATCTTTTCTCCCCAGATAAATACGTCCATGAGTTAAATTTTATTCCTTTGCTTGCAAATTAAATGCAAGTTAATAAAAATTTCCCACCTGAATGAGAATCAAAATGTAGGTTTTTTTAGGTACTTTTAAAAAAAACTTGTTTCACGAGTTTGCATTTGTCAAGGACCGCTGGCTGTCATGGAAACCACTGTGCAAAAATATTAACAGTGGAGACGGGACTCTCTGTTGCCTTTCTGTATCTAATAAAGCCACTCAACAGGTTGTCTGTGTAGCAGCGGCGTAATTAAAGCAGCTATAAAGAGGCTTCGGTATGCAGCAGACTCACCCATGGGACGCACAAGACTTAATGTATGACGTTCTAGGGTAAGATTCAAGGATGTTTAATATTACTCTATAAATATTGCCAATAAATTGTGGGTGTGTTTGCTCTGAGTTGTTCCAGTTAGAGCTAATGTAAAGAGAAAATTCACCTTAATATGCACTTTAAATTCCAAGGCTTTTTGTCTGAGAATATAATAAAACTTTGGGTTGCAACTAATGATTATTAGAATTAATTATTCTGATGATGAATTGATTAACCAGATAAAAAAAATCAGCACATTCTGCAGATTTTTTAATGTAACCACTTCAGCCATTTTTTAAAACCTAATATAAGAAAATAAGCATTTTCTTCCGATAACGCATCATTCCTTTAGTGTACTCTTGATTATTTATAAGCTAAAAAATACTTCTAAAATCAACCAATGAAAAGCTGAAACCTTTTTCCTCGACTTAACATCAATAAAATTAATTTTTTGAATTAAGATTAATAATTGAATAGCAAAAGGTGCTTAATATAAGGTTCCTCTTTACAGAATTTGAACCAGGTGAAGCTAAATCTGCCATTTGAAACTCTATTTATAGACGGAGGAGGTTTTTATTATTTTAAATGTAAAACGTACATATGTTTTGTACAGTTTTGGCTTAATTATTGATCTGAAAATGATGTTATTTCATCAAATGGCCTTTTTTGACTGTATACTCCAGTATCATTTAATTGATTCCTGATATGGTTGATGATTATCTCAATCACATCTGGTCTTTTCAAGGTTTTGTGTTTAACCAAAACTATCCTGAAGTGTACAAAAAACTAAAAATGTTATTGAGATAAAATCAAATTTTAGGATTAGATTGGGATTTGCAGCAAAACCAAACATAATCCAAAGTCGCGCTTTGATAGTCCAAAAGAAGATCATGCTCCTAATGTTTGGCTCTGACTGATATGAGGAAAGTTGGGTTATAATCACTCGCTAGCAGGCGTTGGAGGTTAAAAATAGCTCAGAGAAATGTTGAGTTGTCAGCGTTCTGATGTCAGTCCTGCTCTGGCTCAGCGATGTCATTCATTGTTGGTCTGAAGCTCTTCTGCTTTTGAAGGAGATGGTGTGAAAACTAAGCCTATGACTACTATTCAACCTTGATCCTGGAAGTTTGCAGTTGCAGCTGAAGAAAGAGGAACACAGTTAAAAAGCAATTTTTGAAGGACTCATCAAGATTATTTAACCGCCCATTTTATTTGTCTAAGTCAGGGACTGTTGAAGCCACCGTCTCCATCTTTCCCTTTCTCTGTTATAAGTTACTGGTTCTTTATTTAATGTTGACCACTGTCACAGATCTCTTAATGTGGTCAGATGACATTCAGCTGGTCACGACACAAATAAATGTCATTAGATATTAGCTGGTGCACTTCAAACAAACTTTCTCTCTATCACATATGCAAAATGTTAGATTGAATTCAGCAGTTATGTCCTGTGTTTCACTCTAACACAAGGCACTATATTATTGCCATACTATGTCACAGCAATCCAGGCTAGACGTAATAAAGGCGTGGATTATTGTTTCAAAGGCCTTCGATAGAAAGGGCTTTATTCTGGTGAAATGATAAAAACTAGATCACATCAGAGGCAGAGCTGCTGACAAAAAAAATACTACAATTTGTGAGGAGATGAGGTGTTTTATGGCCAGATGGTGTTGGCAGTGATTTACTGAGACAAAAACATTAATAAAACTTAAACACGTGTCTCTGTTAATGCAGATTAATAAAGAAACTTGGCTTGCATGGCAATCAATCTGCTCCTGAGTTTTACTTCTGCCTCCCATTGCATAACAAGTAGCTAACATTTAAAGGAGTGGGTCAGATGTTACTAATTGTTGCTGTAACTCAGTGTTAATGGAAGATCTTCTATTAATCCAGCAGAGAAGCTTTTCACAAAACATGAAAATGTATAAATAATTATGTTGTATTTCATGTCAAGTGATGGGAGTTTTTTTTATTTGCAACTGGTTTGTGAATTATTTTGTGATACTTCCAGTTTTATAATCTCCTTTAGCAGTTTTTTCCAGTGTAATTGATGCAAACTTGTTTATTCTCCTTTCGGTTTTAAATTACCTCCTGCACAAAAAAAGAAAGCACCATTTTTCCCTGTGATCTTAGAGTCTTGACATTCTTGTTTATTTTTCTCATTTCTCAGTTGGATGTTATGCATTGCATTTTTTCACAGGCAGAGTGTAATCTAATTTATGCGGTTATTTTGCAGCTTGCTGTATCACAGAACCTTGTTATCTGTTGTTGATATAAAAGTGTCAATTTCACACTTGTAGCTGTAATTGGGTCGATTTTTTTAGGTGAAATCCAAAGTGTCTCAAAATTGATAACGTTTCTTTTGAGTCACTTCATTTTTAACTGAAGTTTGGAGGCTCTGGTAATGAACAAGATGTTTGATAAGTTGCCTTAAAGTGGGAGTATTATGTTAAATTAACATTTTTGAGTTTATGTGGAAAATACTTGAAGAGTTGCTTTGATTACACCACATTTAAGATTTATGGGATGAACTGATAAAGTGTATACTCTCCTCAATTTGAGACTCCGAATCTTATTGCACTCAAATTACAAAAAATAAAACTTCAGATTTGACTTGGAGTTGTGCTATGAAGACTAGAGGCTTAACTTGAACTCGTAGTTTGAGACTCAAGTCTTAGCAATGTATTGAAAAGTTGCAGTTACAGCTGATGTTTTAATGTGAAAGGACTAGCTTGATTATAAGCCAGTGTTGTTGATAGATTATTATGGGATGTTAAAAGCTCAAAACAATCTGTTCATGTTAGCTATCGCTTCATCTTAATGTATTAAATGACTGTAGATCATTTTGGAAACAAAACAACCACCGACATTGTCTTGCTGCTAAGCTAGCTGTAGCATTAAAAGGACACTTCCTGTTGAATTTATCCATTTCTAAATAACATAAATCAGTCTTTCATGTTGAATTAAATGTAAACTGAAAGATAATTATTCAAAGTTAATGAAATAATTTCTGGCACAGGGTTGGAATCATAACCTACAGCGATGTAAGGTTAGATGTTGTGAGAAAATGTCTATATCTGTCATTAGAGACTTGGACTTGAATAAAACAACTTGTTAACATTTCTGCCTCCTCTGACCTGAAACAGGGCCAACCGCTGATGGAAAGCCGCTAAATGAACACTCACTGCTATGATATACAGCTTGAAATCTCTTCTAGTTTTATATATTTTTCCTCTGAGTCAGGCCCTTTCCGATAAAAGGTCATCAGGTTTTTGACGGCCTCTTGTCAAGTGGAGGAGAAAAAAGATGTAAAAAGAAAAAAATCTCCAGCAGATGAAACAGTTTCTTTGCTTTTAAGAAAGAAATTGAATCCAGCACAGACCTGACACAGGATCATCCCTCAGTTGATCATCTACTGTTTGCCAAGTTTCACTTAATATCTCTCTGGAAATCAGTGTCTTTTATCTAAAATACAATTTTCAATCTGTCAAATTGTGTTATATTTGCCATTTTACATTGATTAAACTAAAGAAAGGGGAACAAATTGTTTTTGTGACAGCCTGTTCGTAAAAAGTGCCCAATTTAACGTTTAATTTAATATCGATTTGCTAACTTGTCTGTTATGTGTCAACTCAACTCTTATTCATTCTTCAGTCCAGGAGGCGCTGCAAGCCTGAGTGAAATGTAGGTTAGTCTTGGCGCTTTGAGTTTACATGCTCTCAACATGAACATATTGATTTCTGGGCTGTGAAGGATTTATCCGAGTTATTCTTTTCAAGTCTGGAGCGGTTATTCAACAACACGTCATCAGTACAGTTTAAAAATGACAGTTGGTTTCATAAGTTTTTGTCTTTTTTGTGGTCATTCACTCAATAAAATCTATACACAAAGGCTCAGACATATACGTACAACAAGTATTTTTTGTTTAGTTTCTTGTGCAGATATCTTAGTTTTGTCTTGTTTCAAGTCCATTAACTTACAAGTAGCTGTTCACTAAGATATAGAAGGTTGTTTTAAGTAAATAAATCCTTAATATTGATGTAAAAGTACTAGTTTTGTTCACCTATAAGAGAAATAATCTGCCAGTGGAACAAATACTTTTTCATCAATATTAAGGAATTATTTACTTAAAACAAACTCCTATTTCTAGCTGACAAGACAGTTATATTTTAGTTTAGTTTTTGCAGTATGTAACATTTAGTCAAACATCTCTCAAACAGTCTTTTTTTGTTGCCACCTTTTATCTTTTTGCATAAATCCTGCTGCATATTTGATAAATTATTAGAATACGTTGGTTTATCGTACAGCAACATCGTGTTGGTTTCACTTTTACACTGTAAAACATTTGAAAGTGGTTTAACTTGAAAATGAAAGTCCACCTGCTGCCTTAAAAATGCAATTTAAGTCAAAAAGAAAATTGTTTTGTTTTTATCTCAGAAATTAAAGTTCATGAAGTTGATTTAACAACAAGAGTCAAGTTGTCTAAATGTTGTTTTTTAAGTTCATTAATCTTGAATTTTAACTTAACTTAAATCAGATAATAATTTCACAACATGCAAGAAAAGAAACTACCCTCACCTAGTTAAAGAGCCACATTTCTCTATTACTTTACTCACAATATCAAGTTAAAATAAATACTTATTTTACTTTAGAATGATTAAAATTTTTGTTTCAAATTACATGAACAAAATTTCAGATCTGGTAATGATTTTTATTAAACATCACAACGAATTCAGTTCAAAAACATTTAGTGTGAGCAGGACAGAAATAAACATGTGCCTTAATAAAACACAAGAGTCAGATCAATGTAACGCACTTCCATCTCAGGATACAAAAACATGCCGCTAAGCATTCTGGGAAATAGTTCCCACTCTTGTCTTTTTTGTCTTTTAAGTGCTAACCTAAAAACTCTGCTTTATTCAGCTGTTAATAAAAGGTAAGTTTATCTTTCATAAACTCACATTTAGGTTCAAAACCTAAAACTTGCTAAATGTATTTGACTTTAAGAGTAAAGGATAGCAGACAACTAAATGCGGCTCAAATGTTTTACAGTTCAGTTTCGTCTTATATATGGAATATTTCTTATTTCTTCCCATTTTTATTTTTTGTGCGCCACGGTTAAATGCATAAGAGATTGTCTTGAATTGCTTTTTTCAGGAAAACTCTCCCCTGTTCAAATCACACATGTAAAAGGTGATTTTATTATGTTTGGCTTTGTGTCCCACCAGTCGCTCCTGAACATGGGGTGATCAGCACCTGACGTTTCCACTAAACACACAGGCTGCCAGGTCTAGAAAACAGTCGGGGTCATGTTACAGCAAATGAAACAGTCAATATCTGGTATTACACCCTCTGCCACGTCCAATAACACAAAGCCTCAAATAATTCAGCGGGTTGTTATTAAAAAGAAAAAGAAGCAGGCAGCCGTTGGTGTGTTAGACACCAAATGTCAGTGGATATTGTGCTCACAGGGATCCATACCTGCCTGTTGAGCATTTAAGCCAAGCTGAGGAACGAAGGGTTTTTATACCCCTCAAACTTTTTCTGCCTCAAACTTCAATGTATTTTTCTGGATTTTATGTGATGGACCAGCACAAAGTAGTGGATAATGGTGAAAGGAAAGCCATACGTGGTTTGTACCAACTTTGACAAATAAAATCTCAGCTTTTGCTGCAATTATAGCTGCAAGTCCTGAGAGTACGTCGAAAGCTGTTGGGAGATAAATTGTCCCAGAAATGATGACAATCAACAATAATATATTTGTTTTGAGTCTACTTTCAAGATATATGGGTTTCCCCCAGTGCATTATAAGCCTGGCGGGCCACCAGGCTTTACTTGGTAAGCATTGTTTATTTATTCAAGTCTTTTTCAAATTTTAGTTGGTGTTCAGGTATTGATCTTCCAATCCTTCAACAACACATAATTATCAAGTGATATTTTCTAATTTCCTGTCAACTTAAAACATTTTTTAACTCAAAAACACGACGGATGAATGACTGCCCTGTCGACTTTACAAAATCAGTACAGCCAGACTCTTTTCCCAGATGGTCACATTCCCACTCTGAACAGACACCTGCATCCTAATGTCAGTATTTCAGAGCTGATTGTTGGTTTCTTTTAATGCCTCACCAGTAAGGGGATAGATAACTGCATGGAAATAGGCTGTTGGGAAGACTGATGGACACCATAACGCCAAACGCGTCATTATGAGACGCCCGTGAATCATAAACAAATGGCATTACAGTCAAAAGGTGCTTCAAGAGTGAAGGAGAAGATGAGTGTCCTATCTGGCTACATTAAATGAAGCAGTTAGCGCCTTCCACTTATGATAAATCTTATGTGCACTGGATCAACATGTGCTTATAAACACCAATAGTCTGTCATTGGGTCCCTTTTCTTAAAATTTACCTGCAAAGGAGTAAAATAACAGCACTTTTCTCTCATCGTTGCCTTCTGTCATTGTAGCTGCAGTGAAAAAGCGGTGGAGCGTCTCGGTCATTCGTCCGTGATCTATGTTGATGACGCCGACTTGCCCGCACCCAACTCCATCTGGAGTGACCTTAGTCATAACCCGGTCTTACACCGCTAGCTCCAGTCGATCCCATCATTCATCATGACGCATCCTTTAAATTGGCCTTCTGACAATGACTTCCACATCACAAATTAGTAGCCCAACAGCTACATACATACGGAAATAAACAAATAGCTGTAATTATCCACAGGGAGGGTGGCACTATTAATCACAGTAATGGGTCGAGCCAAGGTGGCGGAACCGTTAAAGTAAGCGTCCCATTATCTGGAGGTTTGGGACTCAGTGTCAGCCCACATGTTTAGTCACACTCTGTCAAATGAACTCAAACCACCAATAATAGAGAAGAAGAAGAGTCTAAAATCGAAGTTGTAAGAATTTTAATGAATATGAATTACAACTTTACTTTTGAATTTATAACATCCTTTACATGTTCAAGAACTTTCACGCATAATGTTTTTGCATTTAATGTATAATATGTAGTGGAGGCTTTAAAGCTAAAATGGAAGCTATTTGCTTCCCTTTCCTGACAGAAGGAGTAATTACACACCAGCTAGCTTGTTTGTGAATAATCTTACTGGCTTTTTAGCTTCTCTTATCAAACTGGAAACTGTTTTTAATTACTGGAGATCTTATCGTGTATGCTGATAACACACTGCTGCATCAAGGCTATGGATTTTTTTTAAGACTGAGTGTTTGGATGTAAGAGCCAAAGATCTGGGATAAATCTTGACCAATTAAGTTTATGCGCTCCTGGTTTCTTTTTCTTGCAGAGAGTCAGCTGGAACTGAAACTACAGAATAATAAGATTCCACTGTACTAAAATAATTGCCAAATAATTCAGTAATTGAATAATCATTAACTGGCTTAGACAGACTCAAAAAATGCCAATTGCCTAAAGAATAACATTCAAATCAGTAATTAAGAGAAAACTGGACAAAAATATATACATTTAGCATTAACATACATTACATATACTATGCCCAGAACTCAAGTAGCTCAAGTAGTTTTAGCTGCATTTAGTACAAATTATGCAAAAAAAACAACCAAAATATAATATTAAGAAACTTGTGCTGTGCAAATATTAATGCAAAAATTAATCAATAAATGAATGTTACTGAATTTTAGACAAAATGTTTAATTTCTTGTTTCAAAATGTTTATTTGCATTTTTTAATGTATTTAAAATATTGTATAAAAAGGCTCAGGGTTTCCCCCAGTTTAAAAATGCTTAAAGTTGACAGGAAATTTGAAAATATCACTTGATAATTATGTTATTGAAAAGATGGGAAGATTAATACCAACTATAAAGTCTTAAAAATGCAAACATTAAAAAAAAACTTAAATAAATAAGCGATGCTAAGCCTGGTGGGGGCTCAAGTTAAGCCTGGTGGCCCGCCAGGCTTATAATACACTGGGGGAAACTCTGAGGCTTAAGAATCAGTAAAATGTTGTAATTCTTTTTAACTGACTAATTATCCGAATAATTACTAAACTGAATTACGTACTGAAATAATCATTAGTTGGTAACTGAGTGTTTAGGGCTAAAAACTGAAGCACGTATCTTAGATGATTTGATAAGTCTCAACCTAAATATTAGTAAAAACTTTAAAACAGCAGAGTGTATTTAACTGTAATTTATCCGAAGTAAAAAAAAATTAAAAATTAAAAAATCTGCTGTGCACATTATTCTGACCACGACTGCCTTTTAAAATATGCAACACTATTATCACAATGTTCTGGCTGATCTCCAGCTCGACTGAGTCCTAATTTCCCTCAATGCAAGCTGAACATGTCCTTTCTTTGTGACCCTTCCTGTGTAATAGATGCCCGTTATTGTCAGACGTAATATCCAGAGAAAAGCTCATGCTGAATTGGAGAGGGCGTTACAAAGCTAAATGTGGTGCAGAGGCGCTCCTTACACTTTCTAAACTGATGATGTGTGAAAGTGCCTCTTAAATTGAACTTTCTGTTCACAACTCCTTTCAATGTCATCTTTTCAACCTTTTCTGTTTTAATATTTTCTCAGTATTTTCAAACACCAACCGAGGCTCCGTCTCCTCTGCTGACCTAATATAGCTCACTCCTGTGAATTGTGCTGCACCTAATGACTCAAAGAGTATAATGATGGCTCATTTCAAACAGTTCAGCTCTCACTCTGCAGGCTGGATGCTTTTCACATCTGTTGAAATACGGTTACTGTTTTAATTTTGCCACATTATGCTTAATATGAAGCCACCACTATATATACTTTAATGCAAAATTATAAAATAACTTTAGTGTCGTTATCAATCATCTTTTACAAGTGACACAGGAAGTATTTCTGCCTTTTTAACCACATTTCTTTCCTGGATGAAGCCTTTAACAAGGTTGTTGTTAGCATTAACTATTTATACTCACAGTTTCCAGTATTCTGTTGTTTTGTTTATTTATCTTGGATGTTTAAAATGTTTTCCTCTTCCAGTGTTTTAATTTAAAGCCAACTGATCTTTGAGGATGTGTTCTTGCATTATTATGCATCAAAGAAAACACAAAATTGATCAATAAAAATGTTACAAAAAGCAACCTAAAATCAGCTACCAAATGGAAATAAAAATACTTAAATACACAAATTAAACAAACCGTTTTGGTTGGACAGAACATTAAACGTTAAATGTCTTTGCGTCATGAAATTAGCACATCACGATAAAATGTATGTTCCTGGGCAAGATTGTTTTACCGATATTATTGTGAATGATATGATATTATCGTTTATCGCTTTAACTACTGGGACAATTTATTGTCCAGAAAAATTTGTTATTGACAGACCTAATTATAAAATCTTACCAAATAAATCCAAATGTCTTGGTACGCTTGAAATAAGACAAAACTAACTTACGATACAAGGAACTTTTCAACAAGATATAGAAGCGTCAATTATTCCTTAATATTGATAAAAAGTACTGGTTCAACTGGGTGGTTATTTCACTCATAACAAGACATTTTTCCCATGTTATAAGTGAATTTATTGACCAGTGGAACTAGTAGTAGACTTCTATATTTCCAAAAAATATGTGAATGTTGCGCATTTATCTTTCCACATCCTCTCTAGCAATTCTGTTGACTTTTTAGCTCAACCTGATCTGAAAGATAATTTTCCTTTCTTAGTTTTAGCTACTAAAAGATAAGAAGAAACACATCCTCCTGTTTGTTTCTGGCACCTAAATATCCAAAGGTTCAGCTTGAAAGGATTTCATTTCATTCCCTTTTCTGTCGTCCACTTGCAGTTGAAGTATAGGTTCAAATTTTCACCGCCATTGACGCTTTATGGGTCCAACAAAGGGCGCGGCGCCAGCTGAAAGTGAGGCTCCGCGTTTGTCCAATGATGAGTTGAGAGGCAAGCATGACACTCTGGTTTAATTAAACGTGAGAGAGTGACAACACATTCAGAGGTGGTCATTTTGAAAACGATCACTGTAATCACACACTTGCTGTAATTGGCAATCCGATGCAACAGCAATTTCAATCAAAGCAGAGGGCTGGAGCTCTGGCTATTTGTTTATCAGACATGTGAAGAGAGAGTTGTATGTGCTTATTTTCTAAAGGACAGGGCTGGCTGTAAGTGGTGTTTAAAACCAATTTTAGCTGCATTTCCCCCCTCAGACTTGTAATTTTGAAATTAACCACAGCCTGGGATATATGTTTGCTTCTTCTTCTTTCTGCAACCATGGAACTGTTAGTTTGAAAGATGGCAGCCTTTTGTTCGTTGATGTTTGTTGTAATTATCGGAGAGCAATTTTGAATAAAAATAAAGTTGTTTTCTGAAAGCTGGAGAGAGGGAAATAAAAGGACAGCATGGAAAAGCTGCGTTGAAAAGGACTTCAAGCAGAACATACTGAAAAAGTCCAAAATTCTGGTTGAAAGTTTGAATCCACTCTTCATAGGCATTGATCTCTGATTTTATGTAATGCAGAAGCTCAGTATTAGCAACTTTATCCATTTTGAAACCAGTTTTAATTATGTTTAGGGTCATTTTTATGTAGGAACATAACATGCAACATGGACAATCTCTGGCTTTTTACTGACACAATACAAAACAAGACCAAACTAAACTTGTTCTGCAACACAATAAAAGTTAAATATCTGTCACTGCAACTAAATCAAGGGACTGGTGGTCCACTTGTTGCTGTATCCATTCCTTTTTTAAATCCATGTGGTAAAGAGAGCAATGAATCTTGTGAATAGTTGATGTTAAAGAGAAGTTTGTTTCTATTCAGGGATTTGGACAGGGCGACGATACTTGAGAAGGAAGTGATTCCACAATGACAGATTTAAATTTCAGAATAAATGTTTGGTACACTTTGGTCAATGACACCTAAGCTATAAGTTCCCCAACTCCACCGCTCCAAAAAGATGTTGCTTGAGCTGTTAGAGAAGAAAAATCCCCTTTAATCGAACTCTGGTTGGTTTGTCTAAGAGGTTTGGTCTGTTGTTGAGGTGTGAATTTAAAATCGAACCTTGATGGGAACCAAAGAAGCGAAATCTGGCCCGCCAACAAACTTAGGTCTAGGAGAACGCGTCAAAAGCAGGAAGTGGACTACAGCTCAAGGCATTCTGGGTAAATACAACCAAAACAAACGCATGAAACTAGCGCTAGAGGGAAAAATGGCAACATCAGTTGTAGAGATCTCACAACTGCTAAAATCTGATGCCACTCCATTTTTGTTTACATTTTGTGAAGGGAATTGTGTTCAGTGTCTTCTTCAGAGGTTTTTATGTCGTTTCCTTCAGTGTTTCTTGGTTTAGCGCCCCCACACTTGAGGAGGGAAACAGATTTTTTATAAGGTTCAGTTGGTTTGGCACAATGTAGTGTAAAAGCAAACGTTACATGTTTGGTCACGAATCGAACCGAGTCAACTGTCTACTGTCAGGTGTGAAAACACATTTAGTCTTTTGGTGAGAAGAACAGTCAAATATCTCGGCAACCCTTTATTAACGGATCAGGGATATTTACTACAATATCAGTTGGGTTTAGACATATAATCACCTGTATTGTCTTTAAGTTCCCCTGGCAATCCTGACAGTAACTGCTGCATTTGCCGCATTTAAGGTTCGTTCTGCCTCTTCCAGACGTCACCGTAAAACATTATTTTGTAAATGTAACCCACCCACCGAGTGGCAGCTCTTTGCTGCGTCACTAATCACTTCAGGCACCAGTATTCTCCTCAACGCCAAAATAACAAAACCTGATTTCTGCGTGATGCTTCTCTCAAAGGACTTGCGCTTGACTTTAACAAGAGTGCAACATAGCTTTAGAAACAAAAAGTAATTTCTCAGCCGTTCAGCAGGCCTAATTTGTAAGCAGAGCTCAGGGAAATCTGCATGTTAGCGCTCAGGCAGGAACTGCTTCATTGCTCATTCTGCGTCTGCAAGGGATACATTCAGGCAAAGCACTTGATGTAATCTTGATGAGGCAACTGCATAAAATATTTGTAAAACATAGAATATGCAGACAAGACTACGGTGTACTGTATCTGTTCTGCTACTTATGCATCACATGGTGAAAACGGAGACAGCAGATACATTTTCTCTGGAAATTTTTTTTCTAAAAATGCCTTGTTCAGCTCTGGAACAGCCAAAAATTTGAGTTATTTATATTTAAACAATCCTTAATGGTAATAAACTAGATTAAGACGGCAGACACAGTTACGTTATAGATAATTATAAGGTTAATGCAGATATTTAGATTCATTGTGCTGTTCTGACATGAAAAGTTTAAAGGTTAAGATAAAACAAAAACAAAGATGCTGCCAGAACATTTTCAGGGAGAAATTCTGATTTTCCTTTCAAACTTACAGTGTTACTCTTTTCATTTCTCCTACAAATCAATCATGATAATCAATATTTTTTATTTTTTGGGGGCAAGCATAAACAAAAACCCTCAGCCACTAGTTGCAGAAGATTTTGTGTAAAAAATGTAATTTAGCATGTTTTGTTATGTCAAGGAATTATAACAGGTCACCTTTTAACATTTAAATAAAGAAAAATATTTTTAAAATCAGAATAATCAATACTAAAATAATCATAAGTTACAGCACCAACATATTTTATTTAACTTTTTTTTTACGTAATTAATGCAGTTTTTCAAATACATCAAATTAATTGTTTTTCTGAACTTCATAAGGAATCATTAAAAATATTCCTCTGTTATCAGTCAGATTGTAATCATTTTATTTTATATGGTTTTATTTACAGATTTTTGATAATTAATGAGTCAGTAGGTAAAATATGTCATTAGATTGAGGATTAAATAAATGTTCACTTCTTCCTATTCCTTTCCAAACAGAAAAGTAAGCAGATTATTTTGTTTTTGCACTTTTTCTCGTCTTGTATTTTTAAAGATGCTTGATATAAATAACTAAATAAACCAAAACATTTGTAGTTATATATCTCAGTGAGATTAAATTGAGATTTTTTCTCATCCTACTTAAAATTGTTTCCAGCTAATATAGCTGGAAACGCTGTGCAAACTCTGTGTTGTTTCCAGCTAATATAAAATAATAAAGTCGGCTCCGACTCCCAGGATCCCAGTTTATGCGGCGGAACAAGCTGCACTTTTGTTCCTGCCTCCACGCCTGAGCGGATCAGAACCGCTGTTCCTGCAAACACAACACCAGGCAGGTGGGCTTAATGTTTTAGCTGATTGGCGTTTTACAACAGGCGACACAATTTCGCACGTCTCCATCAGGGCCGTGTGCGTTCCTATAAGTGAGAACATTGCTATTGATTCGTCTTTTTCACCCCGGCTGAATAAAACTAAACCTCTTAAGGGACTGAGGTTCGGTTTGACATCTGAAGAGAATAAAAAACAAGTTCTGCTCGGATTCGTCTCTCTCACTGAGAAAATCCTCCGTTTTCCTGCGATACAAGTCTTTCTACCTTCTGATCCATCAATCATAATTTAATCACCAAGGTTTCAGTAGATTTTCTCCATCCTGGAGAACCTGAGAGAAGGTTGAAACCTGTTTGGTGCTTAGAAACGCAGAAATCTGTGAGGTGAACATATATTTATAAGGTCCAGGTACAGACTGTGACTGTGAGAAGAAACAGAAATGGAGGAAAATAAAGCTGATTCAGGCCCTGAACAAGCAGCTACAGTGTATTAATAAATTAGATTACAAGAAATATCGACTGAACTCGCTTTTAATAAATGTTCTTGGTTTTTTCTTTAGCGGATGGAAAGTGTTAAATTACACCATAATAAATTAGTAAAGAACTTTTTCCATTTGATGATTGGACTTTTAGCTTTTGAAGATTAAGTTTTTGGAAAATTATAACTTTTTTTTTCACCTGCCAACTTTTGGTTTCCAAAATTCAGGGCCGCCATTTTGTTTGACAAGTTTTTAGAGTTTCTGTTTATTTCGACTTTCAATTTAGGTCAATTACTTGGGCAAGGCTACCATTTTTTTTCTTTTTACCACAGTAATAAATTCATAATATTCCAAGAATACAATCGTAACGTTTATAAGATTTCTAACTCAAAAAATAACCAGCAATAAAATAAATCATATACATTTTTCCTCATTAAAATGAGTTGTCTCTTAATTTTAATAAATAATTTTGGTAACATTGGTAAAATATTCTGCTAATATAGACGTTCTCTTAGTCTGCCTTTACTAAACTGAACATTTCCATCTTGGAAACGTTTTTCAGTTTTGACATGAAAGTTAAATAAACCCTTTTTGACTGAATTCCCAATAAATCATCGATTTGCAGAAGTTTTCCCTCCTCTGGAATGTTTATGTATATTTTTATTCCCAGATTACACTCCATCCGTGTTTTTTATTGCTAATTCAATCTGGATCGACTCACACAGAGAGAAAATATCAGTTAGAAGAATTTAATGATACAAAAAGTTCTTTGGCGCTC
>CAEFZY010001978.1:0-47716 GCA_903066815.1 Brachyrhaphis roseni
TAGATAGATAGATAGATAGATAGATAGATAGATAGATAGATAGATAGATAGATAGATAGATAGATAGATAGATAGATTCTTGCTCCCACTTTAATTGTTCAGTATTTGGAAGCATGACCAACACAGACTTACTGGTTTATTCACTTCCTCTCCTGCCATTGGAAAACTACAATTTTAAAAGAGTGCAAAAAATTTACTTCCTTGTTTACAATTTCTCCTTCTATTTGCTGATTGTCGACTGAGGGAGATGAGAATCAAGTAGAATTACATGGAAAGCTAATGGCCAGAATAACCTTAACTAGGAATAAGTTCTGTCTTCGAGATGAAACTGGGACTAAACCTTTCCAGCAACAAGCACTTGCAAACAGGTATCACCAAACTGTCTGCCAAGTACTACTAAAGTCAACCGAAATAACACCGAGTTACCTGAACCTCTATTTGAGAATCATTAGCACAGAAATCTAAGTGCCGTCCCACTGGCTCACAAAGTATTAACAGCCAAAAGTGGATTTTGTTTAAAAATGAGCCATTTCTCTTTTTTTTTTTTTTCCCTCTGTGGAGAAAATATGTCATAATTAGGGTCTGTCCTTTTTAAAAAAAATTTGAACTGAAATTATTATTAAGATTTTACCACATGTTTACAACAGGTTCCAATTAACAAATACCAATTACAAATCTGTTTGGGGTAAAAAAAAAAAATAAAAAAAAAAAATTAAAAACAGATCAGTGGATTCAGAGGTGTGCAAGTCCAGTCCTCGAGAGTAACCACCCAGCAACGACTTGACTGGATATTAATCTAAATTATGAGGTTTTAGTTGTTACTTCAAAATGATTTTAATGTGCAGTCAGTTCTGAATATTTCCATGCCTTGGCTTGCTGTCAACCAACTTAGCAGCCCACACTGTTTGAGAGTAAATAATGGAAGAATCAAATCCATAAAAAAAATCCACTGAGATGCAGAAAATGTCATTGTTGTTTCAAATAAAAAAGCAAAATAAAACCACACTTCAAGCACATTATTATCTTAAAATTACTGCACTTTATCTACAAAACATTTACTACAACAATATGTAAATAAAATTAATTTGGAAAATACAGCCATGACTCAATAAGGAGCGCACATGTATTCACATGTATTCAAATGTATTCACATGTAGCCACCAGTGCTAGTATGCACTTTTGACTAATGTCTTACAAAAGTACATTTTTCTGGATCAGTCCTCTGAAATCAGGTCTGTTCAGAGTCTGAGAAATCCATCTGCCTCCCCCAAATCACATTCTGACACGTCTCGCAGTCAAATCTTGCCCCCAAGGCGTAAAACGAGGGAACATCTTCAATCTCAGCCTGAACACAATAGGAGCCTGTAAGGCACCGCAAAAATGGATTGGGGTTGCTAAAACCGCAGAAACCTCTGCCGGAAACACGACTTTCTATAAATACAAGGAACTCGCCTCAGCTGCCAAGTTCGTTATTCTTTCTCTCTCTCCCTCTCTCTCCCTCTCTCTCTCTCTCTCTGTCATGGTGGGCTCTGCACAGTTATTTATACTGCATCATCATTCAAACACTGGGCAATCGAAAGGAATAAAGCACAAACAGGAAAAATAAAAGCAGCGGAAGCGTGGTTCTTCTGCTCAGGGAACATCTCTCTCTTCCCGCTCTTCCTCTGAGAGTGGGAGTGGGTTAGGGAAGCCCGGTACCAGGCCCCAATGCTTCTGCTGCTGATGATGATGATGTTGGTGTGGCAGGTTTCCCATGTGAGCCAAAAATACTTTTGCGCTCGCCCACTTTGGTCCCCAGCCGCCTGTGCACTGTTTGGTTCTACAACACGGATGAGTGAGACTCATAATTCAGCTGTAGGATCGTGATGCTGGAGTGGCCCAGTGTTTCTTCAACCATGCCCCTCCCCTCCCCCCACTCCCCTCAACCTTCCCAGACTCCTCCACGCACTCACACTGCTCCCACCTTGCCCTGTTTTCTGTGCTGGATCCACCTTGCAGCACTTTGACAGTCCAAAACCTGGGCCCAGTCCAACTGCTGCACCTGGTGTTATCTAACCGCCTGAACAACTTGCAGAGAAAACTCACAGAAATAAACACTGGCATCTGACATTTTTTTCCAGTTTTACGACCTGCACAACTGATTCAAATGGAATAATTTGTACTATTCATACCACCTCAATGAAATTCAATGTGCCATCAGAATTTGAGCAACATAACGCAGTGCATGCTTTTCAAACGTAAGGGAAATATGTTTCCCTAAAGTATTAGGGAAACGTATTAGGGAAATGTTAGGGCTGTGTCTAAATAAAAGACACAACCTAAAGCCACCATATTTGTTATAAAGAACAAACAACATGATGAAATTCAGTGAGCATATAAATGAGACATATGCAGGTGTTTAGAGCAAAGTTAAGCAAGGTTAGTTAATGAAACAATGTCCCAAGGTTTCAACATCCCAGAAAGCACAATTGACTTATAGAAGGTTTGGCACATTGGCTAATCTACTATAAAGACATTTATAGTAGGTCTAAACTGGCAGGCTGGACAAGGAGAGAAAGCAAAGCAGCTAAGAGGGCCATAATAACTCTGGGGGAGTTGCAGAGATTCACAGCCCAAGTGGGAGAATCTGTGGAGAGGACAATTATTAGTGCTGCACTCAAAAAATCTGCCCTGTACAGAAGTGGAATACCAAAAGCCGTTGTTGAAAGAAGACAATAAGAAATCCTGTTTACCATTTGCCACAATCCATTTGGGAAACACAGGAAACTTTAGGGAAAAAGCTGAGATCAAAATGTAGCTGTTCATTCTATTTTCAGAATGCTATAAGCAACACTGCCCATAACCCCATAACAGCAGAACATGGTGGTGCATGTATGATGCTGTGGGGATGCTCTCCTTCAGCAGTCAACAAAGCTTTCCAGAGTTGGTGGAAAAATTGGTAAAGCTAAATACTCAGGGTTGTAACAACTCAGTATTTAATTACTCATAGTTTTAAGTTTCAATTCATTACTGCATTTTTGATCTTTCTCCTGTTTTGGTATTGTGATTTTTAAGTATTTGGTCATGTTTAAGGTTTTGTTACTTTCCCTAAAGTCTGGGTTTATTTTGTGCTTATTCTATGTCAAAAGCTCCTCAATTTCCTCATCCCCAGATGCTCCCATATTGTAATAAGATTCAGCCAATCACTGAAGCAGTAATCAGGATTGCAATGAAGTGATTTATATCAAAGTGTTTTCATATGTCAAAGTCCAGACCTAAACAATATGTCAAATGTCTAGACAAATGCACCCCACACTTTTCAGATTTTATTTGAAACAAATGTTGGAAACCACTGTGCAATTCTGTGCTACTGTGCGTTGATCTATCACAAATCCTAATAAAATAGAATGGAGTTTGTAATTGGAATGTAACAAAAATGCAAAGGGGTTTAAGAGGTATTAATACTTTTGCGAGGCACTGTATGTTGGAGACAAATGCAAATATCTGCTTCATAGCACTTGAGGTGATATGAGTGAATCTCACACAACATGCAACTAATTGCATGTACTTTTGACCAGCAGAAGTTAATAGGTCTACATATTCTGGTCTCTGACTCATCTGCACCCACACTGATTTCTATTTGTTGCTCTTTTCTCTCAGAGGGTGACACTGCAGTGTTTATAAAAGATACGTTGCTAATTAGAAAGAACTGTTTCTGTTACTGTTTTATTTGCTGCACGTCCACTCATTATGCAGACATGCAGTACAAACAGATTCAAACAAATAGCCAACAGTAGGCATGTGAGGAAACAGATGAAGAATGTTAAGAGCTCGCAGCTAACAAAAGTAACTATGGAAACGGTCGGCTCTCCATTGCACCGGCTTCCACAGCTCTCTCCAGAAATAAAAACTGTTGGGCTAAGAGCGAATCAGGTAAAGACAAAAGATCCTGGGTGAACCTATTTATAGTGGGCCTTACATAACATACATAGACCTATGTTGGCTGAGGCGAGTTTGGTACTACACAGTAAGCTTCCACTGAGGGGCGGGTGGGGTGAGCAAAGGCAGAGTACACAGATCCAGAGATGCTGGATCCCTGAAGCACATTTTGCAAGCAGGCACATAGTATAAACAGCTATCAGCATGGTGTGGATCATGCTGTCTGATGTCAGTGGGGCCGATGAGGTCAGTGATGTCAAAGCTGGAGTTTCACAGACAACATTAACATGCAGTAATCTCATTAAACATGGATCCATTAAATAGCCGATAGCCACAAGTCTTCAGGCATAGCCCACACAAGCAGGGGAAAGAAACTGCATATTCAAGGATGCACAAGTTCACTGGATCATTTGTATCGGAGGCAAAAAGTTGTGTCACACTCGAAAAACACATATTATCACACAGCCTCGGGACACAGAATCGGACATCTGAAGTGAGATACTGTGAATGCATGAGCCCACATATGCAGGGAGCCAGTCCAAGAGCCGAACAGTGATCGCGCAGAAATACAGCCTGCCAACATATCTTAAATCCTAATTGAGCTATTAGCATAATTATCCACTTATAACTGCTTTAATTCTAAGTAGCTCTCTCTATTGTGCGTAAAATGATAGCCAAGCTGTAGTGAAAAATCCACTTTTCCCACTCACAAATGCCTTATTAATTAGCTCCCTCTAGCATACCTTCCCAGTAATTACATTCATTACAGCAGTCAGTGCTGGGGACTGGGGGCCCACTTTTAGACAGCTTTATAATAACTGCCCATCTATGCTGATTTCCATTATTAGAGACAAAAAATATCTACCGTGAACAGCAGCAGTGTTTTTGGTCAGTGCATCCAAAGCACATTTATAGCACTCACTAATATTAAGCGTCCAGAAGCTCTGATCAGGTTGGGATGGGATGACATGATATGCAAATGAACACTGACTCATCTGTTTATTATGCAGTCACATTAGTTAGCTCTGATGCCGTTTGGCTATTATCCCATCTCCCTGTGAAAAAGGGGGTCTCGGGTGAGGGGGATGGATTGCGCAGTGAGTGTTTTAGTCACACAGATTGTGTACACTCTTCAAAGAAATGAATCCAATGCAGTTACAATCAGGAGAATCCATTTCAAACGAGAGGAACGGCAAAAACAAGCGAACGGATATGTCTCATCCATGGTAGAAATCCCTGAATACCGCTCCCTGCGTCACTGGGTCAAAGGGTCAAATGCCGAGCTTTGATCCTTTCTGACCTTCCTAAGGCATGTCATTTCACTTCATACATCTGTGTTTTATGTCAATTAAAATAATAGTAATGGAAGCATGGAGTGTCAACAACCAGTCTCTGGAACTGGAAAATGTAAAACATTTGGCAAAACTACCAGCATGCAGCTTCACAGCCTACTTGCTGTTCTGCTAACTGACAGAGGCCCTATTTTTAGCCATGCAACCTTACAGCACCATGCTAAGCTTTCAGGGATACAACTGCGAATCTAGCCCATTCAAAGGATTCATGAAAGTCTAGAGGCTGGAACCCGATGGTCACATAAGCATTCTGAGTGCTGCTCAGTACCACAGTTTTTTCTTTTTTTCTTAATACATACGATGGCGAAGCATTAACAAGGAACACTGCCACTGTGTACCCTGCTGTGTGAATGTATGCCAGCACATGTCAAGGAGTGAAAAGAATTTGCCAGCAATGTACTCCATGCCTTTTGATGTGGGGTAATTAAGCACCAGGCCCTCACAACAACCGTGCTCCATGGAAACCGATAAAAAAACAAGAAGAAAAAAAAACTGACGTCAGCCAGAGGCCTTCAAATGTGCCATTTGAAAAAGGAAAAATTATCAGGCTGCTGTACTTAAGGTCAAAGTATTGAAGCTACTGTCTGCCTCAGCTGAAATAGTAACAGCTGCTTTCTACATCGGGGGAAGTGTACAATTTAATTTCAAGGCTTGAAATAGGAAAAAAAAATAGGGAAACAGAACGCTTTTAGTTGTCAATTTTTATTTTCTAACATTCAAAAATGTAGAATTTGAACTACAATAAAGTGCTTTGCGAGTGTATTTACAACACTTCAGCTGAATTCTTTACAGCCACAAACCTTGATGCATTTTGGTTTTATGTAACAGATCAATATAATGCAAAACACAACTGTCAAGTGAAGGGAAATAATACAGGGCTTTCAACTTTTTTCTTCTTTTGATGAAAAATATCAAGTGTTACATATTTTACGTTCTCCCTCCTTTACTCTGATGAGAAGACAGCCATAAGCAGTTCTGTTTAAAGTTTGACCCAAGTCATGTAGGAGACACAGCGACCAGATGAGTCATAATGTAACCTTTTGACCTGCATGCAAATTAAGTATGGCCATGTTCAGGTTCACACTGAACCCATCACTTCTGTAGTTAAACATGGTGCTGACGGCTTTACGTTCTGAGTGCATTTCCTCAGAACATAAACCTATCTATCCTGAGACACGGTTTTATATACATTTAAAACCTTACATCACATCCTTAAAGTGTTTCTAGAGTGAAAATGGGTTTTTTTGGGTATAAGTCTTTTTCTGAAATTACTGCTCATCACTTTGAAAGAGGTTTGGTGTGATAGTGAACCTTGGGGCAGGATTGAAAGAGCTACCTGAGGCCTTCAAAAAGAAAATTGTAGCAGCCGATGAGTCTATTAGGGGTTTAACTAGGTCTCAACAGAACTTGAAAGCAGTCATTTAACAATATGGAAAATACAAGTGAAGGAAATTCAAAGCTGCCAACGTGCTCAGGTCTGACTGTCCAGGTAACTTTACCCTAAAAGCAAACCAACAAAATGCCTAAAGAAGTCTCCACAAACCTTAAAATGACATCATGGGTCCTACAGCAGCCTGTTGCTACAAAAGTTGATTAGACAATCAGAAAGAGAAGGAACATGTTTGGGAAGTATACAAGGACAAAACGTTTCTTCTTTACAAAAGATGAAGCCCAGTTAGTCAATGAAAATGGACAGGCATCAGGACTCCCACACTAATGCTCTTTGGTCAGATTAATCTAAAATCTTACACCAAAAGAACAGAGGAAATGTTAGGCATAAACTAAATATGTAATTCCAGAAAGCAAATTTAGTTTATGACATGTCATTGTTTGAGGATGCTTTGTTGCAGCTGCGCCACCAAAGACTGGATGAATCTAAGAAATGTAAAGCTCTTAAAAAGTCAAAGATAAGATCTTTACACTTTTGAGATACTGTGATTTGAATTTTGTGAGCATTTCCTAATAAAAATATGTCCTAATGAAAATAATAAAAATAGACCTTTTAGACAGATTTTACAGACATTTCATATAAATTTTCATTCCTCCTTCTCTCTTTATCATAAATGCATTGGGGGCAACAGCTGGGTGCAGACAGGTGCGATTTACTCTGGATGGATAAATTCTGAAAACATTCCTGTCTTCATTGAACAAACCGTTCACCAAGTTTGCAGCTCAAGGATCAAGTTTCAATATCCAATTTTCTTGCAACAATGCACTAATAGTTCAGCCAGTAAAAAGAAAAATCAAACTAACAAAAAAATATTTCAACCATTTAATATTTTGACAAAACAAATCCAATACTTCAGCATTGTTTTCCCTTGCCAGACAAACCACAATGTACACAAAATGTCTGCTATTAGAAACAGTCATTTTATAAACATCTTTTTAGAAAGTGTGAACAAATATCAAAACTGACTGATATTTAAGACATTGAATCAAAAGAGCAGTACATGTGAGAAAATGGCACAATTATATATCATAAACCTGATTTTGCCAAGTAAAAGTACAAATCAAAATTCCGAAACACATGAATTAACCAGCTGCCCATTGAAAACTGTCCTTGGATTTCATCAATTAGGCTTGCAATTTAATACAGATGTCCGTCTTCATTTCCAACAATCAAGTGGCACATAGTGTGAATGCAGATCAGTGAAGATTTCACAAATGTAGTTATATTAAGACAGAGGAGTTGTACTTAAAAGTAATCTTTTGTAAACAGTGAAAAAACAAAAGACTGTTAATATCTTAAAGGGTTCATCAGGTCCCAGGGGCAGACCCAGAATACTGACCCTTCTGGTCTGGAAAATCTTGGAATTCCCCAAAACAAACAGAGAAGTTGATGGACAGATGATGAGAAAATATGATGGCAGATGTAATCTCAGTTCTCGTTTCCGGTATAAAGAGAAGAAGATAAATGTCCAATTTAAATTCAGTACACCCCTTAAATTCAAAGAGGTTAATGAATTCTGTATGTTTCTATAATATTAGTTTGCTTGACTAAGTGTTGTTCTTACAGCAGGTGAATCTCAAATTCAAATATCAAAGTTTATTTTAGCAATCAATTTCAAAAATTAAAACGCCAATTCAACAACTCAATAGCCACAGAAATATTTTTTAAGAATAAAGTTTTATCATTATGGCTTAAAAGTTTTTGAACCACTGAGGGAAATTTGTATTTTCTCATAAAATCTGAATGTTGAAAGAAAGGGGGAAAAAAAGGCTCGAAACAGAAATTGTATGCTATGGCAATGTTATGACTTACACAATTATGAGGAAGGGTCCCGACCTGATAGCTGCTCAGCAGTCAGTTACTGATGCTCTCCACAAGGAGGCTAATCCGCAAGAGGTCAATGCCAAAGAAGCTGGCTGTTCACAGAATGCTGTATTGAGGCATGTTCTTGGAAAGTTGAGTGTAAGGAAAAAGTGTGGTAGAAAATGTGCACAAGCAACACAGGTTACTGCAGTCTTTAGCAAGAGTTCCGAAGAGATTCGCAATGCTGCAGGAGTCGGTGTTTCAAGAGTCCCCACACACAATAATGTCGACAATCTAAAGTCACTCTTAAAGCAACCTGGGCTGCCTTCACACCTTAGGCTGATCACCTCCATGACAGCCCTCACTGATGAAATAGTTCCTGCAAGAGGAGCTCCAACAAAATTCGAGGGTATACTGTTCAGCATATAAATATACTTTTTAGTAGGGTGACATATACAATTTTTTGGCAATAGTTTTAAGTAATCTTGTTCTCAGGGAAATGGAATTTGTGGGTTCTTGTCAGCTGTAACCCCAAATAACCAAAATTAACAAAAAAAATTTTAAGTACATCACTCTGTAATGCATAATCAGAATAAAATAAGAGTTTCACTTTTTGAACTGAATAACTAAATTAAATTACATTTATCAATAATATTTTAATTTGTGGGGCATCTGTGTATCTGTGCTCATCTTCCAAAAATGAGAGTTTTAATATTAAAGATGCAAAAGAAGCATGATATTAGAGGATTTACAGTAAAAACAAACAAAAAAAACACAAGTATCCATACTCCTTTTAAATTTAGGCTTAAAGAAATATTTTAATTTCACAAAATAATTCTTTTGGTGAGAGGTAACATTGGTCTTGCAGAATGGCCCTGGAGGTCGCGACTTGAATCTGATACAAAATATGCAGAGGGAGATAAAGATTAAGGTAATGGTTATGGCATGAAAGACCTGGAGATAATCACCAAAGATAAGAGGAAATATGCAAAAAGCTGATCAGCAGTTTGAAGAAGAAAAACCTATATTGGCATCCAAAACCTATGTTTGAAGAGGGTATTAAAAAAAAGCCTTTTTAATTAAATGCAAATAAATATATTTTTTTAATTTGCCAATTTTGCATTTTATTTGAGAGTTGTCTGTCTAAATTAAAATCAGAACCAAACATATTGTTGAATGGAAACTGTTCTAAATCAAAATCTAAAAAATTATTTTGGGCTATGCTGCATGTCCAATAACAAAATCAGCAGCAAGAGCTGAACCTAACACCTGTTTAAATGTTTACCAGTGGTGGAAATATATACATCTGTCATTTTTATTAAAGGGTTCATACGAAAATGTGATAATGACAGAAGTAATTTCTCTTCTCGTTTCTCTCACCACAGTCAAACAGACTACATTTTTACATCTTAACAGTCGATGCTGCCTGAATTATAGCAACAAAGAGATGGATCAGAGGACATCAGTAATGCTCAGCCATCATTAATACTGTCAAGGATGACCAGCCAGTGAAGGGGTGGCTTCCTTGGCCCCTGCCAGTGCCATCATTGTACTGTTCCCAGATATACCCTGTTTCAACAAACTGCGCATAAACGTTGTTTATAATATTAGTCCTGAGTTCCTTATAAAGATCAGCTGCCTTCTCTTGGTATGGCCCTTCTGTGTTGCCATAGTGGTAGAGAGCTCTGACTGCCAGGTAGTTGATGTTGATCCAAACTGGTCCCCTCCAGTAGGGGGGATCATGCTCCGTGTTTCGCTCCATATACAGTGGATCAGTCTTCGAGAGAGAGCGCAGACCAAAGGGCGTCCACAGCTTAGTGGGGTCTCTCATGTCTCGGAGGATGTGTTCCAGTTTTGGCGAGTCGGGCTGGAGGATTTGGAGTAAGAAAGGGAACAAGCTGACATAACCGAGAGCGTTGACGTACTGCAGCTTGGGGGCCCTGCGGACAGAGCGTACCAGACGTGCCACGGGAAACTGATGGCGGGGCTGTCCAGGTGGTACGTACACCTTCTCCCGCTGCAAGGAGACGTTTTGTGTGTGGTTGCCATAGTCACTGAAGGCACGGAGTTGCTCTGACCAGTGAAGGTCATTGAGCAGGTTGTTGTCTCTGAGCACATCGTGTAGGACTTTATAGTCCTGATGGGGTTCGCCTAGAAGTTGAGCTATGCTGGCCATGATGCCTGATGACAAGGCCATCCAGCAGTGCAAATCCACATGCCGCTCGTCTGCAGAGGGATGAGAGGCCCGTGGGTAATCATCCAGTCCAGAGGTTAAAGTTTTAGGATTAAGGTACAGGTTAGTGTCCTTGTCTCGTCCACGCCAGCGGTATGAGTTGGGCTTTGGCCCTGTCTGAGTGGTGTTGTACCACTCAAACCAGGTCTTCAGCCTGGGAAACAGCCTTCGAAGGAAAGGCAGGGTTGGTCTAGTTGCTGCCTCATCTGACTTTGAAGAGAGCTGTTCAATTAGTTCCTGCAGAGCTAAGAAGAGGGTAGGTGGGTTCGCATTTTCGTTCCGCTGAACAATAAATTCAGCTGGGACTTTACTGCGAGCCTCGTCTCCAAGAATCTGCTCACGGGGGATCCAGCCTTCAATGTTCATTAGGTCAAACCAGTGGCCTATCACCTCTCTGGTCAGCTGAGGATCCCACTTACTCAGGAGCAGCTGGTGAAATCCCTCATCCCAGAGGAAGCCTCTGGGGAAGAACGAGCGTGACGGAACAGCAGTGAATAAAGCACCTCCGGGGTACAGGAGAGGGTATTCGTTGTAGACTGACTGCACCACTGACTCGCCATAAAAATATCCCATTCCACCCAACATGTTGCTGAGCGCTGCTTTGGCAAATTTAATATGCGTCTGGCTAAAACCTTTACTCTCTAGTCCAAATATTTTCTCAAACTTCGCATTAAACTCAGCTTTCCTCCTTTCCAGCTCCTGAGTCATGATAGAACCGACGAGTTGGTTGGGGCGATTGTAGAAACTTCCAGACTCAAACAGAACTTCAATCTGGAAAGGCGTCTGAACGGTCACCTGGTGGACCACGAAGTCGCTTTCTTTCCGTGAGTCAGCAGCTTTCTGCTGGTTCTGGTGATGGGGCGGCTTGTAGGTGTCCACACCTATGTAATGCCTCTTCTCACCAGACTGAGGGCTGAAGACAAACCTGCGGTTCAGACTGAGCTTCACAATGTCAGTCAGCTTCTCTAAACCAGGAGACAAGGTCTGAAGATAGTTGTAACTAAAAAAGATGAGAAAGAAAAAAAGAAAAAGGAAAAATTGACTCAATTGCTTCCAATCAATTCATGATAACTGACTGATAGAGTCATGGCAGAAGAAGAAAAAAAAACAAGCACTCCCCTTTAAATCTAGAATTTTATACAATTTCTTAACTTCTAGTAATTTTAAAGTGTACATACTTTCTTATAAACTTTTCCATTTGGGTTTTTTTCTTGGCATGTGGAGACGGTGTAATGTGGTATGTAAATATGAGACTGCATTTAACTCCTTGCTAATTCAAACTATTTTGGTCTGGTGATTAATATACTAAGGATAATATTGGAAGCACTTTGCTGCCACCTCGTGATCAGAATGTGAACAGCATCTGGTTAACTTTTTTTTTTGAGCATTAACACCATTGTTGAATAATTTATCGTCTGTTTTTTGTGGAAACATAAAGCTGCCACCCAGACAAAAGAAAAACTGATTTATTTCACATGAAAACGTTATTGTGCTAATAATATACTTTTTATGTTTGTATGATATATCAAATTACAATTTACTTTTTATACTTGAATATATCATGTCATTACAATATACATATTTTCCACATAAAAAAGTTTGTTATAACTATGTTATAGCAAAAACTTATGTATTGTATATTAAAATCAGAGCAGATACATATCCTGATTAGCACAAAGCTTAAATAACTTCTGGTATGTATTTTTCCTCTTTAAAGCTGATATAATTTTGAAATCACATGTGTACACCGTCATCATAAACAAAAATGCCAGTTTTATCCTCCAGTGCCACCTAGTGTTTTTTCCAAGTCCTGTTTTCCTTTCTACTAAGTTAGACGCTTCCCCCATCTAAAAAAAAACCTACCTTTAATCTGAAAAATTAATGGCTTTCCATTTCCTTATATTTAGATTTTATTTCTGTATTTTTCTCTTAATCTTCTCTTGTTTATTTTTAGAAAAGGCTGTTGTTTATGAACAGTTTGTTTCATTGTGCCTTAACATCCAAAGTTAAGATGTTAAGGCATCTTAAACTTGTGAGTTTAAGGAATAGAAAGGTATTCCACTCTCAAACAACTGCCTTTAGAGTCATATTTAGGTTGATATTTCCTGTTATTCTATTATTATCCAGAAGTAGCAGTTATTTATTGCTTGTACATTAAAGCAACATTTGTGTCTGGCCTGATTTTGTGTATTTACCTGGCATATTTCGTGCTGGATAATTCCCCAGTAACAGGCTTCCTAAAAGTGATCTTAAAGTTTCCCAGTTCCTCTGAAAAACCAGTGATGGAAGCAAGGCGATTCTTCTCCTCCATGTGAGTCTGCAGCGAGCCTTGCGCGTCTGCTGCTGCGTAAAACATCAGGGATACAACCGGAGGTTGGGGAGCTGAGCTCTGCAGGGTAACGACAAGACAAAATAAACATCCTGCATTTCTCAAAAAATAACTGCAAAATGGCCATCTCAAATCACTCAAAACGTCATTCTGACTTTAAAAGGACATATTTGCAGAACACCACAACGAGCTCCATTAACACTCACATGCTGTTTGGCTGTGATCCTCCAGGTCCAGTCTCCTCCATGATCCCCACCAATCCTCTTAACAAACTCAGTGGTTAGGGTGAAGTCGTTATCTCGAATTTCCTGGACGCCAAACGTCAATCCGTCGTGCATGAGCCAGCCGTAGCCTTGCAAACGATCGCCCTGCTCACAAGTATGCCTGAGGTTCATGTCCGAGTTGGAAAACTGCCGCATCCACATCATCCCTGTGCGAAGATTGAGCAACACAAAAGATAACATAATAAAAAGAGAAATTAATTAGCATCTCAGCAATAAGGCTATATTGTTACAGATGAACAATGTAGCCTTATTGTACTTGTTAACAGTTTCGAAAAAACAAGCATCTTCTTACAGAATATGTAATTTAAGCATGAAGTTTTAGTTATAATATCAGCCTGTCTGGGATCTGTGTATGCAAGCTCACCAAATAGCTCAGCCTGAGACCTCTAGTAGGTAGACTCAAATTAATTTACAAATTTTAATAAAGAAACTTAAGCATCTTAAATTTTCTATTTTTTAAAATTGCTAACTGATACAAATGTCTGATTTTGTTTGAGCTCTGATGCACAAGACAAAGTTCAGTATATAAAATAAATAATATTAATAAAATTATCTTAGCCACCAATCAGAAATCCTGTCCCACAATCTGGTATTATACACCCAAATTCGATGAGCTCTGGTGAAAATTTTCACAATTTGTAATGTATTTGCAAGCTGAGTTTGTGACCACCTACCTGTCACAACGGACCTGGGGCTTCTTGTTTTCATGCCGAAGTAGACCTGAGGCCTGTACGAGCCCCAGAACCTCTCTGAGGAAACCTTTGCAGTGGTGCTATTGGCATCAAGAACGCGAGGCGACGGATGCAAAGTCACTACACGCTTCGACAGACTGGACCGCATGTAGACGGCATAGAAGAACCAGATGAGGCTGAATATGCAGAGCCCAATGGAGATATTGATGAACAATTTTCCAATGTCTGTTTTCTTTTTTTTCTCTTTGCGATTAAGTGCAGAGGGCCTCTCGTCTCTCCTTGAGTAGGGGGGAGCGTCACCTGTCACCACCCTCTTCCTCTGCCTGCCCATCCTGCCCTTCTGAAGAGAACGAAGAGGGAAAAACATGTATTTTTCTGAAACAATGTAGATTTTATCTGTAACAGAAACAAAGTCACTGATAAGATACCATTTATGCAAGAGACAGTTCAATTATTATTTCTCCATAAATTGTGCAGACATTATTGTTTAAGCAGGGGCTCGGTGGAAACGTAGAAGCGTTCTTTCAATGCACAGCAACAGGTGGTGGAGGGGCACCTCTGTTATTCTAAGTTACATACAATGTGGGAAAACTCAATAATACGCTTTTTTATTATTCAGGCACAATTAAACTGTAAGTCTGAAGACGTGCCATATAAAAAATTACACAACGTATTATGCCATGTGTTGTTCTGCAGTTAATCTTATTTTGTTTCGTATTTTAGGAGAAGACATACCTAATATTTACTAAAACTTTAAAACGTGTTTATACAAAGTCAATCTTTAAGTATCTATGAGGACAAAAACTAAGCTGAAAAAAATTTAGTCCAGCAAATCTGGATGTTAATTTCACTAACTAGGCATTGACTAGGCATTTCTACACAACAGGGACCACACGGTTTTCGTATTTAACTAAAACAAATAAAAATACCCATAGATACAATCCTGCTACTGTGTGTTTCTTTCCTGTGGGAGCCTTATATAGCTCCCTAGCTAATGTTAAGCTAGAAAGGTGCATAATGCCCCCAAATGCGTACAGTCATCATAAAGCTGGTTATAAATTTAACTGAGTTTATATGTAAGGTGGTCACGTTCGTTAAATACACCTGTGTGACAGTTTCAGCGGGTAACCCGCCGGACTATTACCGTTCATGCTTCACGCTGCTGCGCTAAAAGCTAACGCAAGTTTTGACAACTACAGCCAGCTGACGTCAAAATATATCTTCTCTTAACCCGAGTTTTGATAAATGCGGCTCTGTTGTGCAGTTCTAGCTTAATGTTCATTGACAAAGTGGATGACTGACCTGTGGAAACACGCAGATTCTCAGCTGCTCATGATCCTTCGCTGGCTAAACCTGCTAGCCACTTCCTAGTTCACAGCTAGCTGTGCTTCCACTGACGTGTACGTACTCAAGTGGATCAACCACACCTGCTATAAGCCTTCAACTGTAAGAAAGACGGTTTTAAAATGTACTGCATGGTCATTATTATTGATAAAAAATAATAAAAGCAGGAACAAAAACCAGGAACATTAGAGCCCATGTTTGTCCTCTGAATTTGGATATTTAAGGACATTACCATTAAGTCTCTAAATCCTAATGCAGTCATGAAGAAATCTTGGATTTTCTCCCTGTGTTACTAACGGAGTTAGAGCCAAAAAGTGCATCATGGATTTTCTTTTTGAAGCCGCTGTTGCATATTTCAAATTTTATTCCACAATTAACATATACGTTTTCACTAAAACTTTTCTTTTGCTGTTAAAACGCATAGCTACGGAGGGGGATTAGGGCCACCGAGAAAAAAAAAAAAGAATTCTGACTTTAATCTCAGAATTCTGACTTTAAACTGAGATTAAAGTCAGATATTTTTTTTTTTTTTTGGTGGCTCTAATCCTCTTCCGTACATAGCTTAGTTTTCTTAAATGTTTCTTTTTTACTCCAGGTTTTATTTCAGTGTCCATCACAAGACGCCCAATTTCAAAACATTTTCTATTGTTGATTATTTTAGTCAGAAATGTATTATTCTGAACTCAAACGAAGAGCTCAGAGACCCGAGCAATGGCTTATTCAGTTCTTTGACAGCTTTCATATTTTTGTCAAACTCAAATTTCAATGTATCTTATTGAGAATATATGTAATAGGCCATCTTCTGTCGTTTAGCTGGCTGGTAGAAAACAAGACGTATGGACATCACTACAGCATTTTCCCATTTTTGCAACTCCTCCAACCTTTTCAGGATCATGACATAGGTGTGTGCCATCTCCTTTCCATTTTCAGATGGTTTAAACAGAGTAAATTTTAAAACCTAAACTACTCTTCTGTGTTATCCTTTGGCTATCTGAAACTTTCCATCAGCTTGTTTAAGTCAAAACTACCCTGTACAATCTTGAAACTTGCTCTTGCTCAGTGTAACGGTCATGAAACGAGAAGGAAAAGAAACACCAATTTGTTGCATTTTTTTATTGAATGAAAGATTTCAACTCAAACATTGAGAACAACTTTGGTCAACATGTAAAACTGTTTGACAGAGGGTAGAAAAGTCTCACTGACAAACTGTATTCGAAGGTATGAAGGAGCTGGAATAAGTTCAATGAGGTATTAAACCAATCCCAGTTTAGTTTGACAACATTTTCCTACCCTCTTAAATCTGCTTCTTCAGATTATCTGCTGATCACAGCAGTTGTCTACATTACTTAACTGCAAGCAAAAGTCTTTATTCCTCTAAATAACGAATACTTGCCTTATTATTATTATTTTTTTTACATAACTATCAGAACACATATGAACCCAAATCATTTTTATTTGATTTTCAGAACTGATGATTCATTTATGCCTATTCAAATGCAGTTTTCAAATAAACAGTGACCAAACACATCTTAATGCAACGGATGCTTTACAAAGTAAACACATGGTCTATGTGACCAAGATGGAAACAAAAAAAAAAGGCTCTGTGTTTTTTAAAGAACTGAGAGAAACAAGAATAAGAATGTACAGAGAACAATTTCTTTGAAATTATTTCAGATAGTCTGTGGCAGAGGATAAGCAGGTTTAGATCTTTGCCGCTGAGCTCCCTGACGGTACAGTATGACCTGTCCCCTCATTATTAGTGCCTGTGTGAAAAACACATGGCAAAAAGGTAGAACAACAAAAAAAAAGATTTACCCCTGCCACAACTCGGGCCTAACCACCTGTTTCCCCACAGCGTTAGCTTGAATTATTCCTAACAGGTACAAAGACCAAGCAAGGAGGGTCGCAACAACCCCAGAGATACAGAATATTCTTCAAAAACTGTAATTAACGACATGAAGGGAGCCCAGCGCCCAGGCAGCTCCTCTGTTTGATGTGAATGCTGGTTTGTAAAATGACATTAACAGGAGAGGAACGTTCCAGGTTGGGATTCACATGGAGGCAGAAACAGAGGCTGAAGAGCAGTAGACACCCTCCCTTCGTCCTCGTCCTCCTCTTCCTGCTTTTCCATATGTCGATTAGTTCTTGATCAACCCCCCGTCTCCTTCGCTTACAAAGCGCTTCCGCCCTCTGGTGAACATAATAAAATTAAACGTGTTGCACAAACTTGAACCAAAAATATTTTGTGCTTGTTAATCGTGTCCGCAAAATAAAGTGCCTTACAAAGACCTGTGCAAATGCAGAAGATCTGAGAACAAGAATTGGCCTGGAATAAATACAGTAAAAGGTTGTAAAGAGGTTACAAAGGTGATTGATAAAGAACTAACCTGAAAGGACAGGCGTCCCGCAGCTGTTTGGTGATGACAGACTCCTGGTAGCAGAGATCCACAAAGGCCTCCATGATGGGGTGGGCATGGGGAACATCCAGACAGATCTCATGCAGCTCGTCATACACGCGCTGGAAACCCTGCACGTAAATGTGACGAACGTCAACAGGTGTTTGCAAATATTAGTCTGAAATAGTACTGCAACTAACAGTTATTTTAGTAACTGATTATTCCGATGATTAATTGCATAAATAAATTGGAAGTTTTTAGATTTTTCATTTAAGTACTTCAACCTTTTTTATAAAATATTGGAAATACACAAAGAGATGCAAATGAACAAATAATTACACTTTTTTTAAATATGAAAAACATTTTGTTGCCTAAAAGACAGTAACAGAATTTTTTAATACATTCTTTTTTTACATCATATATGCAGAATGTATACATTTTTGTGCAGTTTCGCTTAATTACTGGTCTGTTTGGATCTTTCATTAAATTACCTTATTTTGAGTTAATCAGTTACTAATTTTTTTATGAATATTTGTATAATTGATTCATAACAATTAATCTGATTAATCGTTTCAGCCCTAGCCTGAAAATCCAGACAATTTTAGTTTTCCTTACCCTGTTCATCTGATCCACTGTAATGAGGCCTGTTTTCCAGAAGGACTGCAGAAGTTTCATCATCATGTGACTGGCAGTGTCCCCATTTGACTCCAGCACCATCACTATAGCCTGACATGAACGACATAGACCCACATACAGTAAGAGAAGAAACATGAGCAGGCAGAAGGCAGCTGTGCTTTTCACCACAAGGTGGCAGAGTATCCACCTTAACAGGATGAAATTCCAACCAGGGGGTTGACAGGGACAAGGACAGAGCAATTTAATATTGGACCAGATCCTAGAGATGTAAGAGATAAGGTGTTGGGCAGGCTGCGGGTGAAGAAATACATCTGCATCAGCAAACTTTACAGTATCATTTAATACACCAACCCAGTTATTATCCTCATCTTATGCTTTGCAATTGTAGAAGTAAATTCATAATGAGTGCAGCAATAGAGCTTCTCTTGTTTGCAGATTCATTTAAAACCATAGGACACTTGAAGATTATATTTCAACTTTAACATCTGTGGTGATGCTGAAACTATAAACTGTGCACATCAAATATGTCCAAAACCTTGTTATAATGCCCGATTCTTTTTTTTTTTTTTTTAACAATATAATGATCAGATTATGTCACGAAGTGGAGGAACATTTTCCACCTTGAGTATGACCCATAACCCATACAAACCAACTGAAAAACAAAAAAAAGTTTTAAATAAACTGTAATGTGTTTGAATAAGTGTGAGCACCTTTGAATTAATGTTTTGTTGAGACACCTTTCAGGGAGAAAAATGACGAGCCTCGGGACAACATGCAGCAGATTGAGACAGTTTTATCCATCAGGCTGTCAGGATGCTGAATTCCCTCCCAGGTCTCCCATGTTTTCCCTCCCTAATCTCTACCCCCCAGAAACCCCAAACACTGACCCCTCCCTCTTCCTCCATGAACAAAGAATATTGCATAGATTTAGAGCTGTTGTATGGATTTCCCACAGATTTAGCTTTTATTGTATATTTTTATGCTTTTTTTTTTTTTTTTTGCATTTTGGGCCAGGGGCGGGACACCATTTCAGTTCTGTGCACGTCTTGTACATGTGGCAGTTTTGACATAAATTGTGTGTATTGATATGATTATTTTAGATTTGATCAGATATTTCAGTATTTTTGGGCAGGAGCCAAACCTCACAGGGGAAATGCAGGAGGACATACAATTAAAGTGAACCAGATGGGAGCTCATCTTCACAAGTTGGGAACTAGCAGTTACTTACATCAAATTGTCTACAATCACAGAAATAAGTTAAAGGTTTAAACACCTGCAGCTGTGACAAGTCTGAATGAGTGAGAGCAGTATGGGATGTAAAAAAATAAATAAATATATGCAAAATTAACAGCTTGGAAACATGAGCAAAAAGTGGCATCTTTCAGTCATTCACATTACATCTATATGTCAAATAGTTGCTGGGAGAGATGCCAGAGAAAAGCCTGTTCTATCTTAACATCACACACATTAAATATGTGTACTATCTTGCCACTATAAACAGTGAGGAGGTAAATAAAAAATATCTCTATAGCTATCTGTCAGTGAGTGCATTTTTATTAGATTATTCTACTGCAATCAAAAATGTATTCATTTTAAGACTTCTCACAATTTGTTACTTATTGTAAAGTCAAACTTCGGTAGACAGAGTACACATCATGTAAGTATAGTTGTAGTTTATAGAAATGTGTGTTTTTTAGCTTTGTTTTGCAACAGAGACAAATTATCTGCTAAATATGAGTTGCCAGTTTTAATAATAAAAAAAAAAAAAAAAAAGCAGAAGTCTCCCAGTTCAGAAATGAGCGTGCTGCCTGTGTGTGCGATAAAGACAAATAAATGCTTGATTTACACTTGCAAGTATTTTGAACTAGTTTGGACTCGGCTTCAAGATCAGATTTACTAAAAATGAGAGATTAACAGCCAAACACACAATGTCCTTGGCAAAAAAAAACAGGAATCCTATTAAAAGCAGAGATTCACGAGTACAGCTCTGTCTTCGGCTTACTTGACAAAACATAAGCAAGGAAGAAAAAGAAACACTTTCTAAAGGTTTTGACCCACTCATCTCCGCTTGAAATGCGCTGTAATAAACTGGTGAAGAACAAATAAGCACCAGAAACAGAGGCGAGACTGACTGAATACCTCATAGACCAGCTCATGGTGGAAGTGAGGGACTTCCAGGTCCCGGAGACAGTGCTCTGCCTCGGACACGTCCCCGGATATCAGGTACTCTTTGAGGAGAAGGTTCATCTGCAGCAAACACAAATGAGGACATCAGTCAGAGTTGATGTTGCTTGGACAACATCAACTCCAAGCATCAGGCTGTCAGGATGCTGAATTCCCTTCCAGGTCTCCCATGTTTTCCCTCCCTGATCTCTACCCCCCACAAACGAGGGAACCAGGGAACCAGGGAACCAGGGAACGAGGGAACAAGCCTAATGCATCAACTGGAGTTGAACAAGATGTTAAGACTCACTGAATTATATTTTTGAAGGGTAATAAGACATTTAACAATAGATGATTGAAATTGAGACGAAAATGATCCCAAACACAAACAAAAACTGATTTTGGGATTTACAAAGCACGCTCACAATATGCTGGAACAACCCCAACTTCAACCCAAATGCGCAATTTTTCACTATGCTTAAGAGTCAGATCATACCAAGATACTACATTTGAGTCCTTTTATGCTGGAATTAGCCACTGGTTGAGATGTGAGAAAAGTGTCATCTCTGCAAGATGCTTCAAGACACCCGAGTTATAAAAATGCTTCGAAGTCATTCAGATGGAAATCTGAATATTTGAGTCCCAAAAATTAAAGAAACTCATGTGGGTGGTTTAAAGGTAACAAAGATCATAAAATATCATTGAAAAGCTACAATAAGTAGCTTTGGACATCAACTCAATAAGTAGCTTTTCACTATGATTGAGTCCAATCATAGTGAGATTTCAGACATTAGCATCTTATATCAAACGTGATCCTTTGTTATATCCCACATTTTATTGTGTCAGAGGGATCAATGCACGTTATGGTGATGATTGGGAAAGAGGATGCAAGCAAAATGGGAGATGTCCGTCAATAATCTGCTATAAAGTCAGCAGCACTGTGTAGTGGGATGTAAAAGTGTGAGACGATTTACTCCTCTGGGGAGATTTTAATTGAGTGTTCTCTCATTACCAGATAATCTGGGCCAATAATGTTGACACCAAAGACACGGGACTTGTTGATGGGAATGATAAATGAATGTGGAGAGGGAAAGTTCAACAGCTAGTTTAATGGGGAAATAATCCATGTTTCCCACTTTTTACAGCAAATCTGTCACTGAGATACTAGAGAAACAACATCTGATTTCATTGCTTTCCAATTAAATAATAAATTCATTTCAACAGATTTTGAGATAGCGCTGGAAAGGTTAATCCAAACAAATAGTCCTAAAGCTCCTTAGTGTGTCAGTCTGCAAATACACTCATCTCAGCCAGAAAATCAAAACTGGACAGGACAGTTCCAAGGTCTGAAGGCCACACAATACTCTGAGAGCACAACCTGACACAACATTGCTTCATTTCTGAACACAAGCTCTTGTTAATGTTATGCAACAATGTGACCGGCCATCACTTCAAATCACCCAAAAAGCCCTGATGATGGCGTGGTAACTGTAATCAAAACAAAGCTGCGGCACACAAACAGAAGGTGTGCTGGCCTCTCCTGTGTCCTCGTTTTTAACGTGGACACTCCTGAGAGGACAAAACGCTCTGCTGACACAGCAGTCCAGCAGAGCACTGCCCTGCGGATCTCTACCCAGCATGCATTTCTGCCTTCTGTTTATGTTACATAACGACAACAAAGATCCCTACATGGTCACTACAAACACTTTGTGCCCCAGCGTTAGACACTGCTTAATAAATCAGTGAATCATAATTAATTTTAAATGACTTTTTATTTAAAAGCGAAATTCTCTCATTACTTGGTTTTTGCTCACCTTTTTGACAAGATGTTTAACGGGTCTCAGACCTCCACCAACACCCCACACGTTATCAAGACCAATCATCCCTTTTTTCATGGACAGCAGCACTGCAGCACGATCTAAAGCCACTCTGCACAAAGAGAAAAGAAGAAATACCCACCATGTCTATAGTGCTATTTATTAAAATAGTAAACACTGACGTTTCTGGAAATCCATAATAAGGTTAACGCAATTTATGCTGGCTTACCTAGCATGGTCACAGTCCACTTTCCCTTTGTAGCTATCCAGGAAGTTCATGGGAAGGACGTGATCGGCTATGCCTCGGGCTATGAACTGGCCCAACATCTGAAAGAAACAAGAAGAAACATCTTCAAAAAGAGTGAGTAAAAAATGGTCCAGTGTGTCAGGTGCGCAAAGCAACTTTGGATTGAATTACTGTTATTTAACCAAGATTTCTGTATGCATTTCCAGAAGAATTTTTTACACTTTTCCAGGCTCAAAAGTCAAAATTCAATCTGACATTATGGTAGCAAATTTATAATAGAACATTCAGATTTGGAATGTGTTAGATGGATATGACTTCTAGACAATGAGATAGGAAATAAAGTCTGAAAAAACAAACATGCTTTCATTTTCTTTTTCCATCTGTCCTGACCTGGGTGATGCCTAAATCTCAACTTTTCCAGATTTGTTTAAAACACACTTTTTTATTTCTTTAACACTTAATTGATGCTTTTACAAAGCTAGTAGAATAGACAAAGGCTATATTCAAGTAGTAAATAATTTTATTCAAGTACAACAAAAAATTTTTACTTAAGCAGGCGTAAGTATTTCAACATTTTTGTTAGCAATGTTTTATGTGTAGCTTCTTTATAGATTATATGATGAGACAGTCAAAAATATAAAATAGTGTGCAAACTTTGCAATTTTCAAAATTGTTTTATTTTAGAGCCCATTAAATTGAGACAAAAGAAAAAAAAATCCACATTTCACTTGTTCACAGTGTAAAGTGTTTGAAACCAATACCTACTGTAGGTGAATTATGTATTATGTATACATAATACATAAGACTACCTCTACGTAATGAGATATACTGTATATTCACATACGGTCCAAAACTCACTGCAGAAAAGCATTTTATTCTTAAAAACAAATAAGCCAAATGTATTCTAAAAAACCACGAGTCTTGTTCGAAATTTTTGAACAAGAAAAGTACTGTCTTTGATCACTTTCAGTTGATTGTGGCTTAAAACTCGACCAAACTGGCAATGTTATACGGTACAAACACCGTCTGCAGTAACCCAGCTGACGCAGAACAACCGGCCTACAGTATAGCACGGAATTGAGAAAGAGAAAAAAAAACACTAATGAAAATGGGCTGTGTTCATCTTTAATTTTTTTAAGTGTCTTAAGCCCTGCTTTGTCTCTCCTCCCTTCTAAGCAAGCGATACCAAGATCAGATCCAGAGCTCTGGTTGCCACCGTTTCTCTCTCAGGGTGTCAGGCCTACCTGAGGGGCCTCTGGCGTGTCCAGAATGAGGTCTGGCAGTTCTTTCAGCATCTTATCGAAAGCGTGGGCCATCTCACCCTGCGTGAGCATCTTCCCCGACAGATCGGACAGCAGGCGGGACGTCAGCTCCCTGTGACTGGCCTTGCCTTCCAGGGACAGGGACACAGCCACGGAGGTAAACTCGTACTTATGTTGGCCCAGGTTGAGCTCCTTCAGCAACACCTGCAAGCACCACAAGATTAAACACAAATCAGGATCTGTCACTCTATTAAAGTATGCTGTCTATTCATCAATATCATTAATGTTTCTTAACATTTACGCTCACTAAAGCAACACATTTCTGCCTGATCAATGTTTGCATAGAAAAACTAAAAGGAAATGTACAGTTTTAATCGTTTACCTCAACCTCTTTTGTGTCTCCGTGTTCAAAGTACTCCAATACGATCGGGTTCACCATTTTTTCTAGTTCCTTCTCTTCTACCTCTGGCACAACCGTTTCATAAACAGTGTCACCCTGTCGCAAAAACACATTCACACATTGAGTCACAAATGCCCCCAAATTGTACACAAAGTACACAAAGTGCTTTTATAATTACAGTCCACTGCAAAAGCATTCACAAGCCTAAAACTTTTTCACATTTTGCCACGTTTCACAAGTAAAAATCAATAAAACCTTAACAAAACAATTTGTGTAGAGAAAAACTAACACTGCATATCGTACAGCGACGTGCAGCTAAACATGGTGGTGGCAGCATCATGCTCTGGGGATACTGTTCTTCAGCCGACACAGAGAGGCTGGTCAGACTTGATGGAACGATGAATTAGTGCTACATAAAGGGAAGTTCTGGAAGAGATCCTCTTAGCGGCAGCAGAAGACCTGAACCACCATTCTAAAGGTTCACCTCTGGAATGGCCTAGTCAAAGTCCAGCTCTAAATCCCACTGAGAATCTGTGAAAATGGCTTTTTGCAGATGCTCTCAATCGAATCTGACTGAGCTTGAGCTGTTTTATTTAGATCAAAGAGCTAAACACAAAAAAAAAAATCCTGAAAGAAAACTTGGTAGAGACTGGAGTTCAACCATAAACATGCAACCAGAGCTGCAATGGAATAGTTGATGTCAGGGTCTAATGCAATGAAGAATCTGGGGAAAGACTTGAAAATAAACATAAGATGTTAGATGTGCCACATTGGTAGAGAGAGTTTTATTTGTAAGTTTCCGTTTTAGTGAGAGGTGGTTCTACAAAGGTCTGGCTCAGGGTTGGTGTGAGACTGAATTAGCACACCTTTCTGATTTTCATTACAATACTAGTAAAACCGAATGAAGTCAGGGGTTGCAATGTGATAAAATGTGCAGAAGTTCAAGGTGTGTAAAGACTTTTTCTGGGCACATTTATTTTTTTTCTGTTATTATAAGACTGTAAGAGTTTCCAAATAAGTCTTTTTTCCCCCCACACTTTGACATTTTCCCAAGCACACGATGACCCTGCAGTGTTCAGTAATCCTTGATCTACTCCGCAGTCGGACTCAAAGGCCACACTGACTGCTCGTGTCCCCGTTTATTTTTCTGTACCATTCCGTCCCTGCTCCCTTTCAACATATT
This sequence comes from Brachyrhaphis roseni, assembly GCA_903066815.1. Classification (NCBI taxonomy): domain Eukaryota; kingdom Metazoa; phylum Chordata; class Actinopteri; order Cyprinodontiformes; family Poeciliidae; genus Brachyrhaphis; species Brachyrhaphis roseni. The sequence continues at coordinate 25,510 of CAEFZY010001978.1, forward strand.
TGAACTGACTTTGTGCACCAGTCAAGGCCAAATCAAACCAGCTTCTCCGAGCCAATTCCAAAAACCGTTATCAGGACCTTTTTTCTTTTTTTCTTTTTTGAAACAGTCAGAAGCCGAGTTCCCAGGCAGTAATGCAGTTGTGTGATCGAAGCCGGGAGACAAACACGCCAGCCCATCAGCATCACATCCCGCATTCACATGATAACCGGGGTTAAAGATTGAAAACAGCGTTGATTGTGATGGGACGGGGCCATCTGGATTAAACAATCGAGAGAGAAGGCGTGTTGTTAATGAGCTTTGGCCAAATCACATGAAGTGTTATGTCTCTTCTCTGCCAGGATAGTCACACATACAAACTATGACTCCAGCCGGTTTTAGTTTTATTACAAGACGAAAAAAAATATGTGCAGTAATTATTTTGTGCAGGTGCAGGAGGAGAACAAACTACTGCTGCTGCTGTTCAGACATGGGAATGATTGTTGATGTCCTAGTGGTCTTTTTTTATGTTACGCCACTAACAATGTCATTACTTTATAAGAAAATACATTTATATATATATATATTTTTTTCCCAATGACCTGTATGTGTGTGTGAATCTGGCATTTGTGAATGAAACTAGCAATTTCTGTTAGTTCTAATTATGTTTGAATATGAACAAATATCTTGTTTCCTGGGAAAATACAGTAACAGGCACAAAGTTATCTGAATGTGCTAGAGGTATGAAACTCAATGTATGCCTCCGTTTCTGCTTAATTTTTACTCCCAAACTTATACTGCTGAGGAAGTAGCATATTTTTATTATGAGTAAGAGACAAAGAAGTAAGCAGCTCTGCTGGCTTTAAGCAAAGAGATCATGGATGTCACAATGGTAATGTTGGTATGTTCTTTATATCAGTATCAGAAAAAGGTGCCCTTGTTTTGCTCTGGCCTCTGATCAGAGTTCTCTGGTCAACAACAAAGGTAGTGAGAACATATTGAGTTCAAAGATGCTTCAACAAATTTAATATCGTAAACTTATGATGCTCATTGAGACATATGATGTATGTCTCAATGCAGCTGCAGAAGTTGAAAGATCCTCTAATGAAATCGAAGAAAATGAACTTGTGGAGAAGAAAAGGTAAATGTTCCATGTCTGGATAAACAAATGACCCGAGAGAGGAAAGAGACATCCCCATAGAGACCCACTGACCTGAGCAGCTTCATCATAGTTGGGGTCCCGTACGTCCGGCTCTTCAGCTTCATAAACCATCCCAGGAGCACCCCAAACTCCTTTTCCGCCTGCCCCACCTGAACACAGCAAAAAAGTTAACTAAAGGAAGTTCTTAAACGTAACATGGGGTTTATCCAGTAATTTGCACAGTTAATGAAAAGAAGTCAAACTAATTTCAGTTAAATTTAGTCACGCTGCATGAAGAAAACTAACTTTGAATTTGATCCGAAAACATCTCCAGATGTGAAGCTGATAGTAATCAGGTCAACAATCATATCTACCTTTCTTTGGCAAGCCTCTGCCTTTGCCTGTCCTCGACTTGCGGTCGTTGTTGTGAACTTTGCCCTTCACGGCGTGCGGGTCGCCTCCTGGCGTCTCGCCTGACTCTGAGATGGACTCGCTTGTCGAGTTGCGGGATGAGGACCTGCGAAGGCGACGCTTGGCTTTGGCTTTGAGGCGAGCCTCGTGGAGAGCTTTCTCTTGGGGCGTCCAGTTACCATTGACCTCCACCTCGTCCAGTCCATCATCGTCATCACTGTAAGGACAGCTGGCCTCGGGCTGGTGATCCAAAGTAACCGCCCCTGTGGTTGGAAACCAGGAATTTTACAAATTTTATCAAAAGTAGAGATGCACAGACAAAGCCACAATTTTATGGTAGAAAAAATTTATTTTAAGCATCTAACTGGTCATCTGTCGGGGCTGGTCAACCAGGGCTCCACATTATTGGAACATCTTGCACTAATGACAATAAAGGCAAATATTGCCAGGACAATATCAGTTGACAATGAAATATATGCCTAAGTTCTTCTTTCTTCTCTTTCTCATCTGTGCTTCAGTCACTCTATCACCTTTAGTGTTTTGGCAACGTCTTTAACTAAGTAACTATTACCTTAGCATGAAAAATACAAGTTCATAAGATGTGGAAAACGTTATCCAACAATCATATTACTCCAAACAGTCCTTTGCCATATAAATGTTGCACAGACTGATATTGCAATTGCGCAACATCAGATCAACCTGAATTTTTTTAATTAAAATTCAAACAACTCTGATCAGCAGCCAACATTTCTGAGCAGTCCAAATAAACAGTGAAGGACATTCTCCAAACTCTTTTGATATTTCAAGGTTATTTGTATTTGCAAAGAGACTCAGATTTGTGTTTATGGCTATGTAACTGCAAAATCATAGTAAGACTATATGAAAAAATAGGTGTGTCATTGCTTTCACTGCTAACCCCCATGTGATTTATCCCAACTGCTGGTCTGGCCTTCCCAAGCTCCACATTCTTTCAGACACCACTGCTCTTGACCTTTGTGTAGAGCTGTGCATGCAACAGGGCTTGGTGTTGCTTGGTGTGCAAACATTAACTGAATCTAACCGGAAGAAAAAAGTACGGTTGAAGACGCCTTTTCTGTATCCCTAAAACTTGCTTTTTCATTTTTAAGCTCAGGTTTGCAACATGGTTGCACAACTCTTTTCACTTCTGGTAAAAGCTGAGAGGTTTGATTTGGTTTTGTTGTGCATGATATGCTAACATAAGCTTTTTCTGATAGGAACTGTTCTTACTGCAGTGTGATTTTTAGGTATGCTTGCATACCTAAAATGCAAGCACCCTAAAATAGCCTTTTCTGGAGGTAAATTTTGTTGAATACAAACTTGAAGTAGCACCAAAATAGGTTCCTGAATGCTGTTTCTCCCCACAAGTTAGAGAATAGAATGATATCAAGAATTTAGCAAGTGCTGCAAGCTAAAACACGTGGTCGAGAAAACTCACCCCTACCTTCCTACATATACAGACATACATTGGGTCAAGTTAACATACTACTACTCCTGTGTGGGTGAAATCCTATATTTAGTCAGGTTAAAGTGTGTAGAACAGCACAGACAGAAGAGGAGAGGAGCACAGCTGCAGCGGTGGCAGGGAGGGAGAGAGAGGGAGAAGCGAGCACATGCTGGAGAAATGCTGACACCAGTTGTTTTTTTAAACAGTGGACCTGACTACATATGGCATGGGTGGATGCAAGCTTGATCACATGGCATGAAAAGCAGCAATGAGGCAACACAGGAACAAGATATAATTAAAACCTAAATCCCTCAAATAGCAGATTACAGAGCCTATAAAGACACACAGAGGTAAACTGAAAATTTTAAAGGAGCCTCTGTCCTCCGAATGGTTCTCCCTTTGGTCTGCTGCACAATAAAGCTGACCAGGTTCAGGAAAACGAAATCCTAAGAAACCAACAAATACCTAACTTCCTTGGACCAATCATTTTCCTTTTCCATGACAGCTAGAATATGCATTGCATATTCAAGCAGGCCTTAGACAACATTATATAAAACATTCATTGCTCTTGCATGTTTTCAGAATTTTCACATTGTGCATTTTGATAACGGAACAATGCATTTTCAATAACAGTGCACAGACCTACCATACAATTTAAGGGAGATTAGTATCATAGTAGCAGGGCATGATTAAACAATTAGTATTTCGGAACAAAGAATTACACTACCTTGCAAAAGTATTGTTACACCCCACAAACTTGGTAACTCTGGAAGAGCTGCAGAAATCCACAACTCCAGAAGAACCTTTTGTTAATCTATAATCTAGTCTTTATACAACTGTAACAAAAAGAAAACTGCTGGTGATGGATGTCCTGGAGTTTGTGCTGATCTTGAAAAATGCTACATGGAATGGAAGTACTACACATCATGTGGTGGCAACATTGTACTGTGAGAATGCTTTTCATTAGCAAGGACAGGAAAGCTGGTCGGGAGTTGATACACAGATGGAAAGACCAAATATAAAGAGGACAACAGAGCCAGAACTGCAATAGGAATAGTTTAAGTCAAAGCATATTCTAGTGTTTAATGGTCTAGTCGTGCTTTCTGCTCTCTTTCATTTCATAATTATGTATACTGTCTGTTGGTCTATCATGTAAAATCCCAATAAAATACACCGAAGTTTGGAGTTTTAATGCAAGTAAACATGATCAGTTTTAAAGAGTGAATACTTCCAGAAAGCACTGTGAACCTCTAATCAAAGTGGTACAATTCTTAAAACATTGTGTGCTCTATGGAGTGAAACACTGCAACTTCTTACTAACAATTTCTATTTTTATAAAATAGTAGGAGTATCTTAATATTCTTATTAAAACAGATATGCTTAATTAAGAACACAAGAGGAGGTAAAAACACTGCAGATTTCAGTTGAGTCAGCAATCTAAACCTAACTTAACCTGCTCCAATGCAAGCACACAGCCACACCCATGTCCTTCAGAAATCTGTAAACAGCCGCCCATGTGTCATCTCTTCCTTTGGCACCTCCTCCTCCTTCCCTAATGTAGGCTACAGGTCCAAGCAAGGTCATAAATTAGGAACTAACCAATGGCTGCAGGCCAAACCACTTCTGCAGCCAACTGGAAGGGAGCACCCAGCAAAATAGGAGCTTGTAGGAAAACTCAAATCCGTTTGCCAAGACGGGCCTTGCAAAACAAGCAGAACAACACTGCCCCCGAACACAGCGAGGACAATGTTGCTCTGTGATAACAGAGCTTGACCGTAACGGCTGAGTGTTGCACAACATAACAGCAGCTCTGAGTGTCGCCGACAGTTGGCTGAAACTGCAGCAGCATTATTCCAGTTTTGTTCTCCAAAACTGGAATAATGATCCTCAAAAACATATTTGCATTTAATCAGCTTACAATATGTAACTTTGCAGAGAAATTAAGTCTCTGCAAAGGCTTGTGGGAAGACTCCACAGCCTGCAAACCTGCTAAAGTGTTTGGATGTAGGCGTGCATGAAGTAGGAGTGTTTATGAATGAGAAGGGAGTCAGTGGGGCAGAAGTTTCACATGACTCGCAGAGGGACAGTTTTAATGCTCTAAATATACATACAGACTGTTTATAGATTTCTTCTGCTCAAAAAAAAAAAGCTTTACCATACAAGCAGCAAAACTGGTAGCACAAAAAAAGGATCTTAGCTTTATGTTGGAAGAGGGAATTTACATCTATGCAAGTGAAATCTGAGTTCAAAATGTTTATGAACACAAACAGCTCGAGTCAAGAACCAAACATTGTAGCTGAAAGAAACACACATTAGCTTAATACACATTATTATTCCTGTATGGCCTTTAAACACATGTCTGAAGGTGACTTATAAACACAATGAGGCTGTTTTATTTAAACCGCTGATCCAATAGCAAAAGCTAATGTGCAAAATGTATTAATTTAGGAGTATATTTTTACACGAGGAAAGCAACAAAATCACTCATCGCAGTAGATTGTCCAAGTTTCAATATGTCTTTAAAAAGGAATTAAAATATGAAGGTAAATTTAACTATTTGAGCTCATCTGGGACATTATTCCACAGAACCGGTGTGCTGACTGAAAAACCTTAATCACTTTTAGTTCTCAGAAGACATTTTTGTGTGGTCAAATATTTTAGCTGTTATGATTGTTGATCTTAGTTGTACAATGTCAGAAGCCCAAACGCAGAATGGGCCTTAAAAGTTATCAGTACACACAGACCGGTGTTTACAGTTAGCCATGCTTGCCACTACTATAGTAAACTGTCAACTTCTAATCATTTTTGTCTGTTTCGTTCCAGAACTAAACCTCCGATTCACACACACAAAGTGGGATATAGAAAAAAATTTAAAAGGCTTTCTAAAAAGGAAAAAAACTGAACTGGGTTATAAATCTCAGAGGATTGCATCTGTACTGTTTATAGGTTCAAAGTCATTTGCCTTACATCATAAAGTCTTATTTTTTTATGTATTTGATGGACAAATAAATGAAGAAAACGGCTAAATTAAAAGAATAGTACCACAGTACTTACACATACCAGTACTACAGTATCTCTGTTTGCACTTGCTGATTCTCCAAGGAAAGAGCGAGAGAGAAAAATTCAACTGTTTGATTAAACTTGGGGATTTTATTATATGTAAGAGCCAGTTGGACGGTGGAATATAACGTTACCATTAGGCACGATACTGAAGAGATAAAGGAATAAGGCATAGCAGCCTCTCTGCTTTATCTATAAGACATGGGAGGAAGGGTGTGGATGTGCTTTGGGGTTTAACTGTCAGGCTTTTATGAAAGGGATCCAGAATGGAAATCTTTCCCCTAAATACAGGTTTGTTAGAAACAGCCAGATCTTGTGTGGTAACAGCTAACAGCTGAAAACTGAGGGAAAGACCACACAAGCTACCAGTCAAGAAATGTTTGCTTTTACTGTCAAAACTTGTAACTTTATTTCAAGAAATTTATCAAGTCAGCTTCTGGGGTGACTTTACCTGACAAGACAGAACCACAAAAAAAGAAACTGCATGTAAATGATTAGGGGAGAACAGATGAACTGGGTACAGGCCTGGTTTGGTCAGCAACTTCCCCAAGCAGATTGAGGTATGACAGGGGAAGGATGGGTTTGCCATCCTTATACCTGTGACTAAATGGATTCAGACAGTGTGAGCAAACATGTCATTAATGCATGAGTGGACCAAAGGTTGACAAGCGGGGGGCGGGGACGGTTACAACCAAGATGCTCAATGTACTCAATGGGCCACAGAGAAATCGGACTTGACATCTATAGCGTTTCTTCCAAGATGCAGACACGTTTGTTGAAGGAATTACATCAATGTTCACACAAATGGGGGTTTGCATATTATAGTTAAACATCCAGCTGAAAAGTCAGCAAGTGTCCAACATTAGGAGCAGAAGATGCAGGCTAATAGTAGGAGTCTAGAAGAAAACGATATGATTTTTGAAACACACAAAAAGATTAAACTGAGTAAAACTATCTGGTATTGAGTTTTTCCAAACACGTTGTATTAGAATCTGCAGGAGATGATATCGTTGATGGATAAGACGAAGAAAAGGCCTGCAAAAGCAGAGAGGTGTGTGCTTGAATAATGCAAGATAACAGAAAAGCCAAAGAAAAATAGTATTGTCTCTGTCTTCACTTTTGTGGAACCTCGTAATTAAAACCACACGGTCTGGTGAAAGCATTCTTTAGGGAGCAAGAAAATGATTTCCAAAAAGGACCTGCAGCATTTGCTGCCACACCCATCACTGCTGCTGAATGACTGACATGTAGAGAGATTTCTGATGAGCCTCATTTTTACCACGTCTGCACACTGAAGTCTATGTTATTGAATATCTTTCCAGCAACATTAGAGGGAGGAAACATTTTTTTAAAAACTCAATCGCATTGCTCTGGAGCCAGATTTTGTATGCATAAGGGGTGTCTGTCCTGCGTACATCACTAGTTTTGTATTTTGTCCAAAACTAAATGCGCTAGTGAACTGCTAATATTTAATGTAACTATTTAATTAAGGCAAAGCTTACAAAGAAACCAATCAAAGAGGAGAAGGGGAAGCAGCCATGGAAACGGATTCAGATCAATTTAAGTTCTGAAGCAAGTCGTTGCCCTCTGCAGAGATTTGTTCAGCCTTTCCATCTACAGCAACATCTATCATGAATTGGTGTCTAGAGGATCAAATGCGTAAGGACTGAAACTCTGTATTAAAAATTATCTTCTGGCATTACTATTTCCAGAAAATGCGATGAAATCACTTGAGAATAATAAAAAAAACCCGGCATTTTACTTGCTCCTCTCTTTTTTTCAATGGTCGCTTCAATGCTCTGTGTGAACTTTATCGTATACATTGCAAGATGTGTGACATATTGGAATTTCCAACAGACTGAATATCTTATTAATGACATGCAAGGTTTGAATTCATGATGCTTGGGATATAATTTCACCCCATTTACTGCATTCATCATGCTCATATGCAGAGTTACTATTGCACAAAGCGATGCTGTTTTGATGACATCCTGACGATACAGGGTGCAGCCCCCAGCTCAGACTCTTGCTCTCACTGCTATTCAGGGCATTCTTCATGTTAATTGCATTCCTTAGAGAAAAAGTTCACCGACTAGCTGAAAAGGCTTCAGGATACACTCACATTTTAATTGCATCGACATCAAATAGTTGATGCTTCAAAATGTCTGTTGGTCACTGCATTTTCACTCAAGTTTATCATACAAAAAATCCCGTTCAGCCACATGTGTAATCACATTACTTTGGGTGCTGATACAACGCTATCACTCTGACTTTCATTGGTACATGAGCGTTCAAAAGAATGTCATAACAGTAACCACTATGTGTGACATTAAAACCATTATATCATGACAAGCGTCTTTAAGGTCTGCTTAGTTTGACCCACTGCTGGGTGAACTGAATGTCTATGCTGACCCATATTGTACAAAGGAGCAGCCAGCTGCCGTCCGGCCACAGACAATGGACTGTTAGACAGCATGTCAACAACAACAGAGAGTGCTTCATCGACTGAATCTGGCCGAAGAGAACATTCGAGTTCGGACATCATCATTTCATCATCCTCCAGGTAAGCGCCTTGCAAGAAAAATGTCCATAGCGCTTGAGATTGTGTCACGTTAAAGCAATAAGTTTCAAAGTATTTCACTTGGGTTTTATGTGATGACCAACATAAAGTAGTGCAGAGTTGAGAAACAATTTTCAACAATTTTTTATTAATAAAAATCTGAAAATAGCAGGCTACATCTGATTTGGTCTCCTTCATTTGGAAGTCAGAAGTCACCTAGTACAGTAAACAGGGTCTAATTGTGTAATTTAGTCTTGGTGAAAATACTCTTAGCTCTTTCACAAAACATTTCCCATGAAAATGAGCCTCCTCTCACCATTCCTAAATCACAACTGGATACAGAATTAAAATCAGCGTCACAAGTCTTCCCACACCGTTCTTTTGAGAACAATAATAGTAGATGAATTCGGGGCGTGCTGTGGTGGCGTAGGTGTTTAGCACAACCCACGTATAGAAGCCTTAGTCCTCGACGTGGCTGTCGCGGGTTCGACTCCCGGCCCCGGTGACATTTGCCGCATATCTTCCCTTCTTTCCTGTCAGCCTACTTTCAGAAAATACGGGCCACTAGAGCCACACACAAAAAAAAAAATAGTAGATGAATTCAGCACAGCGATCCTCCTGTTGGCCAAGCAAATATTTCAAATCCAGCTGCTTTCCTCTACCTAGAGTATGATGCTGCCACCACCATGTATTATAATAGAGAATGATGCCAGCATCTTCTTCTACACCTAGGTGGTTGACAAAAACAAAACTAAAAAAAGAGGGAAGTTTGTGGCTTTCTTCTAATAATAACTTGTTCTTGACATGTGACTAATGGCTTTCATGTAAACAGATTCGTTCACCTGAGCTGTGGCTCGCTGCAAGTCCTCCAGAGTTACTATGAGCTGCTGATAATTTCTCTCCTCGCCTGGCCTTCGCTGGTTGCACGTGATTATAAGCAGAGGTATCACAGAAAAGGGAAGCTGAATACAACTACGTGCCACACTTTTCAGATTTTTATTTGTAAAATATTTTGAAAACCATCCATCTCAACCTGATACTTTTGCATCTAACTTTACATGTCACAGCCCCAGCATATACGTTTCATTATGCAACCTTTAAATACACAGCATCACAGATTATGTAAGCCTTCTCCTGGTGCCTCTTGTCGTGGGATATACGTGCTGACGTCATTTCTTGGCATAAAGAAGAGGGAGCTCTATTATTAACAGGGAAGAAAATATATTAAATTATTATTGCTGTGCAAGCATTTCTGAGGATATTATGAAGATTGTTTATTTATGTATTGCATTTCAAATTAATTATTTTACATGGTATTTCGAGTCCCCCGCAATTTTGATTGAGGGGGACTCCCCCAATACATACAGATTTAAATACATAAATCTGTATGTATTTAAATCCGTGTAAATACATACAGATTTATGTACTGCAACATAAATCTGCAGTACGTTAATGAATGCAATAGGAGTGCACGAAAAAACAAGTAAACGATCTTTGTGTGCGCCTTGATGGTTCTTGCAAATAAAGCCTACATCAGGAAAGACCGCGACTGGTTCTGCTGGCTCTCGTCGTGCGAGGAATCGTTGCTAAAAGTTAAAATGGAAACGCAAAGATCTGAGTGTGCAATCTCGAGTGCAAAGCGGAAGTGGCCTCGTCCAATCAAAAACCGTGGCAGGATTAAACGCAAGACGAGTCAAACAACACAGTTGCCACGACTAAATAAACTCGTCGAAGCAAAATGGCATCGGCTTGAGTGCAATAAAAGGAGTACATCAGCTCCAAAGTGCAGCGCGTCCCACATTTACGCTGTGCGTTGCTGCGTGTGTATGCGTGTGTGTTTTCAACAAGGGCACATGGTGGAGCATGGCTGGCGCTGCAGCCCATCCCATGCACGGACACAATGCATCGTGGAAAGCGCGTCTGCAGGCCCCGTCTTGCAGTTTTAAACGCCGAGTCGCCTGCGATTTTTTAGGTTTTCATCCCACGCGCAGTCCCGCCACAAAGCGTGAGGCTGAGATCACGTACTCACCGTCGGCTTGAGGTGCGGAGGACCACGCATCCACTTGGGTCGCCATGGCGCTCTTTCAAGTGCTCGGTTAAAAACCCACCTCGCAGTCACGGTGCTGGGCTGCAAACAGCGGCAGGAGATCCCCGGAACGAAGCTGCGCTGGTTTGTTCAAGGCTTGTCCGCACAGATTGAGATACGTGGAGGAAAAACTGGAACGCCTGAACTGTTTTCCTCTTTTCGTTCGTGCTGCACCGTCCCTGATTAAGAGCTCCAAAGGGGTAAAAATAAAAAATAAAAAAATGATGACATGGAGTGTCGAAATGCTACGGAGTGAAGGAGCGAGGTGTCAGTGGCTAAGACGGAAAAAAATAAAGTCGTCGGGGAAGTAGGGCAAGCTTGCTGGTCGGATTGGATTTCAGCAAACCGCCTGCAAGATAAACAAAGTCTGTTTTTAACTTTACAGGAGCGTTCAGAAGAAGAGTCACGTGGAAAAATACACGGATGGGGAGTGGTCAGCGGAGGGGGTGGGTGCTGGTCCGGCTCGACCAATCACAGAGCAGAGCCATAAGGTAAAAGCAAAACAGGAGTTAAAATGGTCTTGAATAATTACTGAGCCAATGTTTGTCCAATTAATTATTTTATTTTTAAGTGATAAAATGTAAGGCTACTTAGCTGCAGCTATTAGTTGCTGCTACGTAACTCTTTTTTTAATTGCAAACTAAATCTAGCTTAATACAGATATAGAATTATGCTCAGAACCAGAGGTTTAGGCTACTCAGTTGCGTTTACTTTTCCTAGCACTGTCAATCATGCTTAAGTACATGCTGCCAAATGTGTTAATGGCAGAGAAACAACCATTCCAGGAAAACTGTTTATCTGCCTTTGTGGCATGCATGCTCATGCTAACTAGCCTTAGCATTCATGGCAGGCTATGCTTACGGGAAAAAACTGCAGTGTAGCAAAGAGCAAGGGGAGAGTGTGAGCAGCATGTGCACTAGGGTGGTTGACAGTGCTAAGACCCCATTATTTGTCATAGGGATACTGTGAACAACTACTAAGTCATAAGTTGATTTCAGTTTTTACTCTTTTTTTTCTTTTGATTTTAGATAAATGTGCAGCAAACCTAACAGTGGAGCAATTCTTACCTGGACGTAACATATCAGTTGCTGCATTATAAGCACATGCAGGGTCTTGCAAAACTATGTTCCTGCATTTAACACAAAGTAATGCATGGGCACTGCCATGTTAAAATGAAGGGGAAATTATACATGAGTTTAAAATCTTTTTTTTTTTTTATCTTACAAATAAAAATATTAAAAGTGTAGCAAGCACATGCATTCAGCCTTCCTATTTTACATTCATAAATAAAATACCGGTACAGTAAAATCTATGGTTGAAACCAGTCTGAGCCCTTATGATGAGCCACATGACTCCATGCTCTGGGTGCCCTCCCTCCACGTGTTGCCAAAAGTGCAAAAATAAACCAACAAATACATAAAAAAATAAATTTAAAAAAATGGTTTGTCAGTTGCACACTGACTGAGTTTTCCAATGTGTATTTGCATGTCACGCAAAATGGGGAGACATATAAAAAATGTCTTCAATTTATAAAAACACAATAAGATCATTCACAATTATTTATAAAGTCATTAAAAGATTTCTGAAACACACTTTTAAGATTCTGGTTGCAATGTAAAAATATGTGGAAAAAGTTCGAGGAGTTTTATCGAATGGCAGGTCGGATGTCGGGATGGTCGACTCGACACAATCAGCTGTAAGCCAAATTACAACACTGATGGTAAACTAGAAATGTGTGAAGAGCTTTCTGGGTTAGTGGTTCATTGGAATCTGTACTCAGAGTGACAGATTCCTATGAGTGGGAGTTTTTAGCACATTCTGCTATGCATCAGAATTTACACCACAAAGAACACCTAAAGCAATGCAACACAAAGAAAATAGAGACATGTGAATTGATTTTTATATCATATTAATTAATTAATTTATTTTTTTATCAAAAACAATTTTTGTTGATCACATGTATTTGATGGGAGTAAACCCGACACTGAAAAGCAAATAGACAAAAATAAAAAACATGACCTCCTTTCATAATAGCTACAATTTCTAATAGGATATTAAAAAAAATAACTTGATATACATGAAACTGAGTATTTTTACTCAAAAGGACATTATGACAGCTACCGTAAATACTTACAATAAGCAACAATTTTAACAACACAGCCTCACAAAAACTCTCTCACACATGCGTACAAGCTGAGGAGCTGCAGGTAGAGTTGCACAAAGATACCCTCAAAGTACATCACATGTAGTAATAATATTAATCTGAAGTACTACACAAACAGCCACATTTAGATACTGTTAGACTTCCTGCTGATTCACTTCTGCACGAGTTACAGGAAAACAGTTTGATGTTTAGGTATAATCCAGCTTCAACAACGTGAGTTCAGAGGAAGAAGAAAACGGCTTCAGATGAAGGAGCAAACAGTCTTCTGCAGACTCATCTGCACACAAAACTCAAGCAAGGTAACAGTCTAGCATCAGGCCTTGGCTTTACAGTTTGGGCTTTTGTAGCTGCTGGAAAGGCAGAAAGGATGTGAGCTTCAGGGTGTTTGGCTTTGACTTAGGGACTCCAGTTTGTGCCTTTTGTTTACAAATTATTAGTATTTTACAGAACTCTATAAGGCCTCTTCTGATTTCTTCTGGTTTTATTGTTCAGGTAAATTAATAAAAGATATTTTTTTTCTTAAATTTGTCAAGTATTGCAAAAAAAAAAAAAAAGAAAGAAACTAAATCTGTAAATTAATTGTTTTTGTTTTGTTTTATATTGTAGGAAATGAAAGATCACAAACAAATCACCAAATCTAGAACTGTCAAACAGATAAAAATAAAATAAAGAGAAGGCATTTAGGAAAAAGAAATACCCATTACTGACAATAAAAGGATAATAAAACAAAATGCACAATCATACTTTGCATTTTTTGTTCATTCATCTTTTAGTTACTGAAAAGCGAACATGCAAGCCTAAAGCAGCCTCCAATATTGTGGGTGCCACTAGTAAATATGTGTAAAAAGCCTTAAAAAGAAGTGATTTTTTATTACAGGAGTGGTAATTACACACTAAGAAATCAGTAATACTAAAACCTTTAAATTTTGTTTTAAATTTAAAGGTTGTAATATTACTTTATCACACACACACCTCTACAAAACCATTAGAACTATTGACATCCCAAATGTTTGGGTTTTTTTGAAGAAGAAGAATTTGAGAAAAAATATTTTCTTTTTCCTATCACATGTGTACTATGCTGACATTTTAACTGGAACCTTGTGCTTTGATATGAAAAATGGTGGATATGTGAAAATGGTCTTCATCCCCACTATTAATGGCAGAGAAAGTGTGATGCAGTGGGATGTTTCTCTTCCAAAGGCTTTTTACACATCTTTAATAAGATGTCCATTGTTTTTGAAGGCCATATATAATATTGCTGATAAATAGCTTTTATTTATAAATAGTTTTTATTTAATCTCAAACTTAATGCTGCTTAGACCAGTAAATAAAAATATAAGGTAATCAAAGGTAAGACCTCATAATCTCACTTTGCTTTTGGGAGGAACCTTAAGCCAAAGAATAGATAGTCTCCAACTGGCATGGCTCACACATCTTTTTTTTTTTTTTTTAAAGAGGTAAATGTTTATAACAGTTTATGTCCTATCAATCAGCATGGAATAGAAAAAGGAAAAAGTGCAAGTACTATTGCTAAATACAGTTTATCTTTCTAAGGCTCACAAAATGAAGAAACTTTCAGCACTTTAAAAACATCGGCCAAAGTAGAGCTAATCACAATCTAATGAAAGCATGTAGAAACTACAGAATGGCTCATTAAGTATCTGTATTCATCTATAGGCACAAAATACTTTGATCAACTAAGATCAAATCACTTCTACAAGGAGATTTTCTTTAGTCCAGAGGACGAACAGTCACAAACCACACATTGTACACAGTTTGAAAAGAAATCCTTTTTCAGCTCATGAAGCTTTACATGAAAAAGATTAATTTTAACTGACAATCAAGTCAGCTTTTGAATGTAGACACAGTCAAGAGGCCTTTAGTCAATGAGAGCTACAAAGACAATTATGTCATTAGCAGAACAAATACACAGAAAGATTGACTTGAAACAATTTTTTTGTCTCAAACTTGAACAATTTGTACTGACAATAATGAAGAAAGACTTGGATGTCAAAACAAAACAAATACTTTAAATAAAAATTGAAGTTTCCTTCTGTTTAAATGTAGCTTCTTTTAATATAGTAAGTTTTAACTCTTTATGTATAGTTTTCTTTTTCTCACCTTCAAAATGTAGGTTTTTTATTTTATTTTTCAAAGGTCAAGATCAAACTTGAAAATTCTGTTTCATTTTTTTCTTTATAGACAAATTTTATGACCAATCCGAAGCCACTTACTGATGTACCTAGCAACAGTGAGGCAGATGAGGGAACACTTTACAGGTAGAAATCAGGCGCTGTGTTCAGCTCATTATTTTACAAACATCAATCAAATGAGGCAAAGGTCAGAAATTAAAAAAAAAAAATCTCATTTGTCAGTTCTAATATTCAACATTACAAAATACTGAAAGACATAGAACCAGTCCCAGATGTCTGACTGCATTGTCGTGATGCAGCTCTCCATGCAGCTTGCTGTATTTTGCTTGTCAGAATGCATAACCTTTCTACATTCATCATCAGTTGACAAAAGTTGATTTTAAAATGTTAATGTTATAAAAACTCAACAGTCGGTTCATGGAGGAAACAGAAACATGTTGCCTTTCGAAAAGAGCAACGGTTTACTGGAAACACGCCAAGACACGTTCAGTCCAAAGTTAAACACTTGGCAATTGTAGTATGCACACCTAACAGTCTGGAACAACAAAGTGGAACCACAATAATACCACTCTAAAGATGTGAAAGCTTTAAAACACTGCTGCTTTCTGGCTTCTTGTACAAGTAACGGGATGCATGCTGGTGAAACCTTTTATTTTTAGCATGTCTGTGTTCAGTATTTGTTAATCCTACTTTGTAGAAAGAAAGTTAAGAACACATACCACTCAGTATCCAGGTTTATTTTGAAGCAGCAGGCTTCTATGATTCACCCTAGAGTGAATCTTAATATTTTTCTTAGTGTTTAAACAGGCTTAACAATGTGCTTTGTACTTTAATACATGAAATGATCAGTGGTATGTAAGGCAGTGGATCCTAATATTTTTGCTGTATTAACTCTAGAACAGTCGAAAGTTGTTTAATAACCAAAAACAGCAGAATTTTAGCTGTCTGACTTCGCACACAGCTGTCCACAACGTAAAAAAAACATTAAAGATACAGCTTTTTCTAGCACATACCCAATTAAAGTTTTCTTGGAGGTCTGACCTACCGATTTCAATTTTGACTGATTCTATATCATCATAGATCTAGATTTCAGAATCAGCCACGGCTGATAAAACATAGAATAAAACAATCTGCATGTTCTTTATAGAGGTAGAACCTTAAAATGTAAGGAAAACAATGAAAAAATTACAATATAATACCATAATCTGTGGCTGAATCTGTATGTAAGAGAATTCAAAAAGTTGTTTATAGACCAAAAAGGTTGGGAGTTGATAGAACAGGAAAAATATATTTTTTTCTTTATTTGATTTCACTAATCAAAGTAGATCAAGGGAAGACTGTCAAACTGATTGGTGGATCTCTAGACAAAACTAAAATCCTTTTTTAAAAAACTTTATTATTACAGTTTTAATCTATTTTTTTTTTTATCACTATTCACATCTTAAACTTCCCGTCTTCCCTAAAAGGCCTCTAAAGCCAACCAGAACCAGACACATGGGGTTTCCATGTCAAAATGTCCCTTTGAGGGCAATACTGTATCATAGATTGAAAGACAAAGGAAAGAGAGAATGAATACCTCTGTTTTGGGTTTTGCATGCAATGCATGCCAGGTAACAGCAAAGCCATTGCTACTGCTGAGTGGTTTCAGCAATGATAACTGAATCACTTTTATTTTTTTTTACATTTTTTTGTCATAAACCCAGGCATTTCTCTCATCTAATATAAATATTCAGTTTCAAGTTTTTCTGGGAGTGCCTTGTTTGCAAAGTGATCAGAAATCTCAGTCACACCTACACTCCTCTCAACTATTGCAGTAAGATCTGCAAGACATTTCTTCAGTGATTCTCCCACTCTTCACCTACTCGTCCTGATCTACATAAATGCTGTAAAGCATAAACATCTAACTCCTGCCTACTGAGCCACCTCATGTAAGCTGTCAGATTAGGAGGACTCCACAGTGATGACGGCCTCATCGGACTTGCAGATGACAGTGGGAGAGGAGGGAACCTCTTCGCACGGATCCAACACGGATGATTGCACACTGAGCTTTGATCTGGGGGAATCTTCGTCGATTTCCTGCACCGCTCCTTTCCCCTTCCCCTCATCCAAGCGCCCTTTCTTAAGGTCCTCTTCTCCCCTCCTCACATGACAGCGACACACCTCGATGCCAGAGTCGCCTGTGAGCCGTCTGTGACTGAAATGATCCTCCTCATCTTCTTCATCCTCCTCCTCTTCGTCTCTATCTTGTTTTTGCTCCACTTTATTATTTGTGTTCGGTGCGTGTAGATCCTTTACGGAAGGAGAGGGCGTTACATTATAAGGTGAGGGTGAGGCCTCCACAGCCGCCGGTGGGTCAGAGGGCACGAGGAAATGAACTTGACCAGGAGGAGCAGAAGATAACAGGACGAGGGGGGAGAGCGGGAGGCGAGCGGGTTGTGAGAGTTGTGAGTGTAAAGGGAGGGAAAGCGGAGGACAAGGAAGCGAGAGTCTGTCGCTGCCAGCAGAGGAGCGTCGCTGCACTGGTATGACGTCAGGAGTGGCGGCGGGTATCAGATCCGGGGGAACTTGAGACGGGGAAGGCGATGACCTCGGCACGACAGAGTAGTCACCCCCAGCTTCACTGGGTGTGGACATATGGCTGCTGTCATACGTCTCGTCGGTCACCTGGACCGAGAAGGAGGTGCTGGATGGGGAGGTGAGGGAGCAGGACTCGCAGGAGCAGCTGGTATAGTTGTCGGAGCTCTGGGAGGAGGTCAGCCCACTAGTGACGGGGCCCAGGTACGGAGGACAGGGGTGCCGGTGGTGGTGGTGATGGGGGTAAGAAGAGCTGGGCCCCGCTGTGGTCCCTCCCTGGAGGGCGAAGATGGAGCTGTAAGGAGGAGGAGGCGTGCTGGGCTGGGCAGCCACCTCCTCATAGGAGGGCAGCTTCAGGGAAGTCAGGAAACCTGCAGCAAAATTTTAAAATCATTTTTTGTCCTGGAAAAGGCTGTATCCTGCCATAAGCTACAAAGAATTACATCCAGCAGCCACTCAGTTGCTGTCATAATGACAACTGACTAAAGCATTCCTTAAATGTTTAAGCACTTTGTAATGTTGAAACACAAACTTCAGTATATTTTCTAAGAATTTTCTGTAATAGACAAGCACAAAAAGTAGGGCTGGGTCATATGGACCTTGCTGAATGTCATGATATTTTGTAGTATTTACAGTGATAATAATAAAACGGAAAATAAACTATTTACAACTTAAAAAAAACTTCTGAATTTGAACTGGGCTTCTTCAGGAAACCAAGTACATAAATAAATTTGATTTGATCACTAAACTGTACACAGCAACACCATTTGATCATAGTTTTGTATTTATTGGTATACACTGTCCTGACCCTACTAGGGATAAGGGTGTCAGAAAATGGATGGATGGATGGATGGATGGATGGATGGATGGATGGATGGATGGATGGATGGATGGATGGATGGATGGATGGTATACACTGGTGCTCTCAGGGAAGCAAAATTAGATAAAATAGTAACTATAAAAATTCCAACAATCAAGTTAGCTTTGGAGTGTCAAACATCATTAATTGAAGTTCAACATGGCCATAAGTATGAATTTAAATTGGTGTGCATTTGCATTCAGCACCCCAGAGTTCAATACTTTTTATATTCACATTCTTTCAATTAGGCTACAGCTGCAAAACCTTTGGGGTCAGTTTCTACTAGAGCTGAATATCTAGAAACTAAGCTTTTTGCTGACAGTTCTTCACAACGACTCAGTCAGACTGAATGGAGAGCATCTTTGAACAGCAATTTTAAAGTCTCTCCAAATTTTCTGAATTTGATTTAGATTTGAATTTTGAGCCACTCTAACGTATGAAAATAATTTGATTTAAACCATCAATCCTCTGACTGTTTGGTTCTGCTCTTTTCTGATTTTCACTTGAATATAAAAGAAATCACAATTATGCACTACTTTGTGTTGGTGTATAATACCTTAAAATTTGTGATAAAAAACATAACAATTTACCACATACTCTGTAAGACTAGGGAACTTTGTTCTGTCTCCCAGAGCTGTGCAAACAAAAAGACAATTCTTTTCTTGCAGTCCTGTTTGGGAGTTCTTGCTGCTGGTTCTTATTTGGTGAAGAACATCTTGCTCTTTGGGTGTCCAAGAAATTTTGTAAGATAAGTCAGAAGCCAGAATGATTTTGACAGATGATGTAGGCTGAGGACCCAATAAGAACTTCTCAATAGTTCCCATCTGTTTTTTTTTTTTGAAGTATAAAATGTTGTGGCCAGATGGAACATTTTATTGTTGTTGCCACTGTGAACATTTTTTTTACTAATCAATCTAATCTGGAGCTTCTCAAGTCAAAGAAATGGCCTTGGACGATTTAGTCAAATGAATCACATTTAAAGCTGCTCAGAATTACTTCAGAATAAAGTCAACATACTGAGGTCCAACATTGAAGACGGGTAGTTACAGGCTCCGTTATAAGCGATTAGATTGATTTCCCTTTGCCTTTGCTGCTGCTGGATTCTCAGCTTGGCTCGGCGGTGCCGGTAAGCACAGAAACAGCTGAAGAGGATCAGGACCGTCCACAGCAGCCAAAACCCTGTGGGAAGCAAGACAGCTCTGTAAATAAACAACAACATTCAGCACGTTCGTCAATCAATCACAGGAGGCCAAAAGGCAGGATCAATGTGCTTTGACATCACGTGTCCCTATGATCACGGTTAGTAGTACACAACATAAACAAAACCCCTGAGGTTCAACAATACTCTGAAAAAGTTATTTTCCTTTTCCCATAAACCCAATAACTTGTGTGTTCTGTCAGACCCAATGATGTGTCTTTTACAACCCTCTGGAGGAATTTTGGTGAACTGTTATGAGTGAAAGGGTTAAGTTCATCCTCCGGGATTGGAACTTTAAAGGCTACTCAAGAAAATCTTCACTTTAAAGGTGAAATTTAAACATTTAAAGGTGAAATTGCTGGTGTACTTAGATCATTGTCCTGGGTATTGATGGCCAAACATTTGTTTAAAAGCAGATTTAAGCAGAAACACCCCAGTAGCCAAAAACCACCACACTACCACAACCTTGTTTGACTGTACATATGATGCTGAATGCTGTGTAAGTTTTAAACTGAATGTAATAATACCCACACGTTCTACTTTTGTCTCATCAGTCCGCAGAATATTTCTGTAACTCTTGGGTATTATCAAAATGTGGTTTTGGGTTTTAGAAAAGGCTTTGTTACCATTTGCAGACTGATTTATGTCAGTAATTTTTTTTGTTTTTTTTAAATCAGAAGGTGTGTTGCTTTGAAGTAGACAACATGAGTCTACTTCATGTTGTCGGATTGGTTCATTCTAAGTGATTTATTGGTTCAATGTGCCTGGCAGTTTCCAGACCTGGGTGTTGCTTGTGAAATTCAACCAAAAGATGTGATTAATCCCAGTTAATTCATGAATTACAAGGGAACAGCTATATTTTCACACAGTGGTAGGCCGATTTTGATATTTTTTTCCTCTGTCTATCAAATTGGAAACTGCTCTTTGTATTTTCTTGGGTTATTTTTGTCTGATGCAAAAAAAATGTCTTATGATCATAAATTGTGACAAAAAAAAGCAAAAACAAAAGACATCTGTAAGGGTCAAATAGTTCTTGGTTTTTTTTTTTATTGTACTGTACATATCTTACCTGAAATATTGAATAAATGATTCCTACTCTTTGTGATGTTTCTAAAATAGTCTACATTTCCTCAAGTCTGCTTTAAAAATGTAGTGTTCAGGTAAAATTAAATATATATAATGTGTTGAATAAAAGTTACAAAAAGTTACAAAAGTGTCCCTGATAGTACCTTTTCATTATCAGAACATTTCATCATAATTTAAAAGTAGTCAATTGACTTACACCAGAGTTCATAGTAATAGGTACAGCAGCCCGTTTCTCCACAGCAGTGTCCTGTTTCACACCGGTAACCTGGACTGTTGTTGGCTCCTGGACAGTACTTGGGACTGACCACAGGCTGCCTGCCAGAGCCGACATGATGCTCCACCACCTGGTGGACAAAGCAAGACACTGCAATGTAACCACAGTCAGCTTCTGTCAACAGATATACAGACATTCTAATAAAGTCATATTATGACATACTGTCTTTGGGGTTTTATGACGAACACATAGGGAAGTGAAAGTAAAATGTTTGCAAATAAATTTGAAGTGTGGTGTTAATTTACATTTTGGATCCTCTTATCTGATACATGCAAATAAAATCCACAGAGGCTTGTTGGGCAACATTAGTGAACAAACAGCATCATGAAGACCAAGGAACACAGCAGACATATCAGGAAGAAAGTTGTGGAGAAGTTTAAAGCAGGATTAGGTTATAATCCAGTATCCAAAGCTTTGAAAATCTGAAAAATATCTGTCCAATATGTCATCTGAAAATGAAAACAGAATAGCACAATTGTAAACCCATAAAGACCTAAGCCTTCCACCTACACTGACACTTAGGGTGAAGAGAGCATTAATCAGAGAATTAGCCAAGTGGCCTGAGATCCACGGTCCTGGTGAGAGAATCTGTTGATATGCAACTAGACATTGTCCAGTCCATAAATTAGGCCTTCACTATTGAATAGTGAAAAGAAGAAAACAATTCGGGGGAAAACCCGTAACTTTTTGGCCCAAAAAATGCTGTGTGTGTTGGGAAACATTGGGCATCATCCTAAACACAACACCCCAGTTGACACCAGAATCATGCATGGGGGATACTTTGCTTCCATAAGGACAGAAAAACTGCCCAGAGTTAATGGAAAGACTGGTGGAGCTAAATACTGAGCATTCCAGAAAGAAAACTTGTTCAAGCTTGGAAAGGACTTGAAACTGGGATAGAGGCCCACATTTAACAGGACGACAACCCTAAATATACAACCTCAGCAAGACCATTGCAGCATGTTTCTTACTGCAATGGTCTTGGTTAAAATATATCAATCTATGAGAATGCCCCAGTCAAAGTCCAGACCTAAATCCAATTTAGAATCTGTGGCAAGACACGGCAGTGAATGTTCTCAGACACTCTTCGTCCAATCTGAATGAATCTGAACTGGTTTGCAAAGAAGAATGTACACCAATTTCAGATGCTTCAAAAACTACTAGACACCTGGTCAAACAGACAAGCAGCTGTAAATGCAG
>CAEFZY010001982.1:0-17889 GCA_903066815.1 Brachyrhaphis roseni
TACACAGAAAACTCGAAAATAACAGAAAAACACAGAAACATAAAAAATAACCACACAGAGAACACGGAACATGACAGTTATGTCTTGTTTGTGACACGTCAGTCTTGTACACACCCCTTCAAATAAAGTGTTACCTACCATTCCAACTTCCTTGTATTTAAAACTGCAGACATTTCTTTATCATTTTAAAGCAACTCAACAAAAGTAAGAAAGTAAAGACAGGATATGTCTTTGATTTATTTCTTTAGTGTTGTTACTCATAAACTGTTTCCATTACAAATAGGTGCAAAACTTTATCCATATTTCACCATTGTCGAAAAGACACAATTTTGCTATTGTGATGTTTTCATGCAATAAGAAATTAAATTAAAGTCACACGTGTATAAGTTTGTTGGCACAATAAGTCATTAACAACTTGCTGTGCCAGCATAAAAAAAACACCAGCAGCAAAACGTTTTATCAAAAAAAAGAATTGGTGTGTTTCCATGAAGCAAATTGATTTTCGATATGGTCAGTGGGAACGCAGCTGTAGATGGTTTTGGATGTACTCACCTTCAGTGCTGTCAGTCAGTATTTTGTAGAAATACCTTTAGCTGCTGTTACATCTGGAAGTCTCTTTTAGCTCGGGACATTTAGATGTTGTTCTCCTGTTCATAACAAAACAGGGTCGGTCCGATTGGAAGCAGCGTCTCTGAACATCCTGCTTTAAGCCTTGCCTGGTATTTAGCTCCGTCCATCTTCCTAAATGAGTTGTAGTTGTGCCTCCAAAATCCTGACAGAACTGAAGCCAGAGCAAAACTTTGTCTCCTTCAGGCATTACAGTGTTTTCTTCCCTGAAAATGGGGGTCATAAGCCTAATAAGCAATTATTTGACTTGTAGCAGATCAGATTTAAACTGGCTGACCTCATGCTACCTCATGAGGGATTTACTGATGACACAGTCTCTTTTTTTGTTTTGCTCACGTTGGGTCCAGCTGCTGTGCTGCATGCTGACTCACGGGCGGTGCGTATTGACCACAGGATTGCTTGCCGTTTTTTGTCACCCGGGACTCAAATATTGGCATGTTAAAAATAATTAAAGTTGACCCATGTGAGGCAACAATACAGTCCAAACACCCCAAGGCTTTACTTGAATCGAGTTAGTCAATTTTATGGATTAATTCCAGTCATTACCGAAAAGTGCAAGTCTGTCCCTGAAGGGAGACTGTCTTTGTTTTCACTTGCTAAAAAAATTAATATGCAAACAGAAACCAGAAATCTAGTTGAAAAGTATGAAACAGTGAGAAGAACAAGCTAAGTCACCAGTGAGCTGTAATGATTAGCCTTCACTGTTTAGATGCATTTCCTGTAGCGAAGGCAAGTTGAAAATCTAATTTTCTTTTGTTTCATCCTCCCTGTGAAAACACTTGTTTTCGTAAGCATATTTTAGTGAGTGTGTGTTTAACGGTGTATGTGCATCCTTGCATGTGGGTGTGGGTGTGTGTCCGTGTGTTTGCGTGTAAGTGAGTCAGGGTAATGGGTTCTTGCATCATTTCCATTTTAGCCCCTCGTCTTTCATGGCTGCCCCCGGCTGAAGCCGAGGGGATCAGAGCTCTGCGTGTCACACAGACTAAGAGCTGCCTGTCAACACAGCAATACGCTGTACTTCCTCAAGGGCCTCCTGTTGGCTCGGGGTCACTGTCAGAGGGGAAAAAAAGGGCTCCTGGTTTGAGTTGTGACCAATGATCACTGTGCTGCATTGGAGCAGCTTTAGGAAAACGATGCGCCTTAGATCACGCAAAAACTTCCACACCTTTGTGTTTTCCTGCATGCAGGCATGTGTGTGTGTGTGTGAACACAGCAAGTTTCCTCATTGATTTTTTTTCAGACTGAGGTAACTGTCATAATGCAGTGATGATGAAAGACCAAAGAAATGTAGCATAGCACTTGAGAACCACCTCCTGTCCATCCTCCCTTTCAGCTGCACTCACAAAACTCTCTGCATCTTTCTCAACATTTCAAAGGCATCAAAGAGGACATTCTATGATTTCTGAGGAGGCGTTTTTCTGCTCCAGTGTGTTTTTATGTTGAAAACTTTAAAATCTCCAAAACCCGTCATAGCAAGGATTTTTCCCCAGAACAGAAAGTTGAGACTTTTGTCTCTTCTAGTCAGGAATTGGTTTCTGTGTTTTAAGTCAGTAGCTCCTTAACATTGATGAAATGGTTTAGTTCCACTGTCAGATTATTTCACCGATAAAAATACATTTTTCCCATGTTATGCTATGTAAGTGAAATAATCTACAAGTGGAACTAGTACTTTTTCATCAACATTAGGGAATTATTGATTTAGCACAAGCTCTTCTAGCTTCCTGAAAAGTTATTTGTAAGTTAGTTTCATCTTATTTTAAGAGTGCCAAGATATTTGCATTGGAATACTGTAAGATTTTGTGTTTTTGTAGTGCAGCATTTTAGATTCAACATCCACAACGGCAAACATTTCTATACAGAGCGAGTGAAGTTGTTGAATGTTGAAGGTTTTACTCAGCAAAAAACACCTGAAACTGTTGAAAAAAAAAATCTTCTGTTCTTTAAAACGGGGCATTACAGGTATCAATTGATTTGAACAGAACCACTTGTGTTTCCTGTCTTTTTGTTATTGATGAAGAAAAATCAGCAGCTACATTTTCCGGCTACCGTTTCCTTTAATCCTTTGTTGCCACATCAATCCGTTTCTTATATATTCTGCTCTTGTGGACTCCAATCTGTCCCCTGGTAGAAGGTTTTTAGCCTGCAGTTTGGTAGGGGTGAAGAAGCAATCTGCTTCTCAGCCTCAAAGAAAGGTAAAAGATTACACTTTAGGGGTCCCTTTACACACTTTAGGTGTAAAGGGACACCCTGCTTTCTTCCTGCCTCATCTAACTTTCCTCATCAAAAATAACAAACTTCTTCTAAGCTTTCCTTTCAAGCAAAAGCAAATAAACACAATCTGCAGCGATGGCCGAAGGTTTTCAGGTTTTACTGTTTGTTTCCTTTGTATTGATTCTAGTTTCAGAGTTTCCCTCAGTGTATTCTAAGCCTGGCGGGTCACCAGGCTTTACTTGCACCCCACCAGGTTATAAGCATATAAGCTAAAAAGAAAAATAACAAATAGCTCTTATCACATTTATCACAATAATACCACAAAACATCGAGCTAAAACTTTAAGTTCATGTTGCCCACTGGTCCCATTTGAGATCATTTTCAAGTAACATGTTAATAACGGCATAATAATGCAAGTACATGCTCTCAAAGACCAATAAACCTCGATTTGTAAGGAACACTTCACACAGGAACTGGACTATATCTTAAACTTCCAAAATAAAGCAAGACAACAAGAGACAATAAGTAAAAATCCCTTACAATCAAAAATATCAATGAATTGTATTATGGCATCTGTATAAACAAAATCGCCCTTCAAAAGATAATCAGAAAGAAACACATAGAGGTCATTTTAATTATCATGTGATTTATTG
This sequence comes from Brachyrhaphis roseni, assembly GCA_903066815.1. NCBI lineage: Eukaryota > Metazoa > Chordata > Actinopteri > Cyprinodontiformes > Poeciliidae > Brachyrhaphis > Brachyrhaphis roseni. The sequence continues at coordinate 3,492 of CAEFZY010001982.1, forward strand.
ATTAATTGATTAATTGCTTACTGTGACAGGCTCAGCTGCTGGTAAGAACGGATTCAGGACTTACATGTTCAAGAGGTGAAAATAGATGGAGGAAGTCAAAAAGAGTCCAGAAAGTGTCTGAAAAAAAAAAAAACACGTTTTAGAAAAAACATATAGAACTGCCATAAGAATCCCTTATATTCAATGAAGCATCTTCAGATGGTATTGATTAATAATGTTCTCTTGCTCTCTAGACGGTGTGTGAGCGTCATGGTACTGATAAAGTACAATCTTTAAGACGTCTAATTTCTCAGAAAGCAGAGTGAGACTAAATGGGACATTGTGTGTTCAATGGAAGACAGAAAGGCAGGAGTCGCTATTGGCTTTTGGCCCAACAGCTGATACCCATTATACCAGATTGGACTGCAAAAGTGTTAAAAAAAAGAAATGACCACACTGTTCAATGTTGATTTATTTTTCTACAAACTTATTGAGAAAAATGTTTTTATCACTTGTGAAATGCTTGGTACTGGACTCAAATATAACTTCCAAACATCTGACAATAGAATCTAAGAGAAAATAAAAAAAAAAAACACTCAAGCAGCAAACCTTGAGAAAAACATTTCTGTTAACATTTTTAGTCACGACTTTAAACCATGAGAAGCAGCTGAACTCATCTTAACCGCTTAAGAAAAACAACAAAGGGTCGATACAGAAGCAGTCCCAAAAGTCCCAGTTTCCTTCAGCGATCATCTCTAAGGGTGACCATCGGTGAGTTCTTGTTTCCTTTCCACCTTCTGCTTTGTTGCTATCCTCTGCTCTGCAGCTGTTATGGATTTTAGCTTTGCCAGCTGTAGCTGAGTGAAGGATTTATCCAAACATGGAGTCAACCCACAGCTGCAGACATGGACCCTCCTCTCTGCGGACACCAAAAACCCTCATAACACACCGCCAGGTCTATATGAATGCAGGTTCTTCAATACACCAATTAAGGTGCATGCTTATCTCCGCTGCGTAATTTATTTTTTTCCTTGCCTAAATGAATAAGAAATCGTCTCAGTTTGGGCAAGTTGCTTGAATGGCTTGGCCAGGCAGCTGTGAGGTGATGGCTCCTGCTCAGGGACCAATTTAACTTTAAGACTGAGGAGTTAGCATTTTTCTTTTCCTTAACACCCACTGCTGACCGACTGTCTCCAGTCAGCCAGCCATCTCCTGCCTGGTTCTGAAAACAATATGTAGCTCTAAGTGTTGTGCTGGGCAGACTGTGCTCTCAATCTAAACTCTTAACTGCTGACCAAGGATTTATTTCCCATCCAATTAAAGGGGACAAATTTCCTGAAAAATTTCCTAATTTTTCAGGAAATTAGGAAACTTTCTGCAGAGTAAATAAGGCTCTGCTGCAGATAGGAGGATCAATTAGGCACAAAGATGAACCAAAGTTGGACTGAACCCCTCCTGTATCCCACACCATGTCATGAAGCTGTCCACCAGCTCTGTGTACTCAGTCCTTTGTTTATCTCTGATACCAAAACCCCACTGCAGCCATCAGAGTATTTCTGTTCATGCAGGACTCTTACTTGATTTAACAAGTGGATAATGATCTCGACGATGGAGCATTTGTAATGAAGGATAATAAATGGTTCACCTCCTGACAGTTTTCTTATTTTGCTTTTCTGTTTCACATCATCAAACCAACTTCAGTGAAAGACGGAGACGACCTGAGGAAACACGACACTGTAAAACATTTCAAGTTGGTTTAACTTGAAAATGAAAGTCCATGCAATTTAAGTCAATAAGAAAATAGTTCTGGATTTAACCCAGAAATTAAAGTTCATGAAGTTGACTTTACAACAAGAGACATATTATTTTTTTCCTCACAATTGTGAGAGAAGATAATAAGTAAATGTGTGCTCTTTTACAGGTGAGGGCAGTTTTTTTTTCTTGTATATTGTGAAATAATTATTCGGTTTAAATTACAGCATTAAGTTAAAACACAATTCAAGATGAATGAACTTAAAACAATGTTTAGACAACTTGTCTCTTGTTAAGTCAACTTCATGAATTTTAATTTCTATGTTAAAACCAGAACAATTTTCTTATTTAATTAAATTGCATTACAATGATTCTACTTTTACTTTAGAATCATTATAATTCTTGCTTCAAATTGCATAAACAAAACTTTTGGTCTGATAATGAATTTTATTAAACATCTTGATGAATTCAGCTCAAACATTTAGTGTTTGTGAGCAATGTTTTCAAACTGGCAGTCACAAATAGATGAAAACATTTCCCTTAATAACGCACAGTAGTATATGAATGTCATATGAACACTTTCATCTCACTCACGGTGCCACACAGGACACGAAAACATGCCGCTAAGCACTCTGGGAAATAGTTCCCACTCCTGTCTTTACGTTCTTTCATTTTTTAAAGTGCTAACCTAAAAACTCTGGTTTATTCAACTCTTGGAGGTTTGACAACATTAATAAAAAAGTTAACAACTCACCACTGTAAGTTTATCTTTCACAAATTCACACATTTAGGCTCAAAATCTAAAACTTGCTAAATTTCTTTGTCTTAAAGAGCAGAATAATTGTAGAAACAACTAAACGAGGCTCAAATGTTTTACAGTGTACACAATCTGTGGAAGAGATTCTCATTGGCTGCGTTTCGACTACAAAACGTCGATATTCTGCTAAAGTCAAAACAACACAATGTCATAGTTGTGGTGTGGAAGTTCAATAAGAAACAGTTAAAATCTCATGTAGATAAGTTTGTTCACGCGATAAGTCATTAAAAGTCACGCCATCATCCTGCAACTACTTCCTGTCATCTTTACGTGTTTTCTAATCTTTGTCTGTATCTTTCTAATGAAGACAAATTAATTTCTGGCATTTCATACTTCATAAAAAATTCAAGTACAAGTAGATTGGTCCCTCCGTCCAGCTGCAGCATGTTTATGTACAATAGAAAGAAAAAAAAGATCAATCCCCCTGATGTTTTATGCTTCTTATTGCTTTCATAAATCAATCATGACCGACAAAACTCTTCGCATAGGGCCAGGCTGGTTTGGATAGTTTTCTATGCCTCGGAAAATCAAAAAATCACAATTTAACGACTGCATTTTATGTTTCCTCCAGTTTTCTTTATGTGGCAAGAAACTGTGGTCGTTGATCTGAAACATCTAAGTTTGCGGGAAAATATAAGATAAAGCAAAACCAAAAGGAATCTGTAAGTTTTTCACGGCCGTGTTTGAGCCGAGGTAAACAGTCTGGAAGTCTGAACTTTGCGTGGTCCTGGTGATGAGCTCGACCCGTCCCACGCACACGCAACAGCTCAACCTGCTTCATGTGTCGACTTTTAAGACTTTGGAGGCGGACGACCGCAGTGATTCAAGCCGTCCTGACCGGACCTTGAGAAATGTTCTATTTCTGGTTTTCCCTTTTTGAAAGATCAACTGAATGTGCCACTTTATCACTTCCCCCATTCTCCTGGACTTGTTCTTCTTTAATGCCATACAACTCTCCACCACAACACCATGCTCTGCAGAGATGCTCTGATCTGTGTTTTGTTTGTGGAAGTACCCCTGGTTCTCTCTGAGGGGGGCAGGACAGGGATGAGGGGGTTCCAGCCGTTCCAGCAGTGCTGACTTTGACAGCCTCCTTTCTCAGCCTCCCTTGATTGCAGAACTGAATGTCTTGCTGCATCTTTGTAGAATGTATTATTTAGTATGAAAAAAAAGAAGAAAAGCAGTAAAGGAGATGTTGCTGTCTCTCTTAGATTCTTCCTAGCTATGTTTTTGACCTCTGGCTTTCATTAAGCCACGATGTGGACATTGTTGTTGTTTTTATTTTACCAGAGGCAGTTTTTGCTGTGGGTGATATGGATATCTGGACAGGGTGGCTCACCACAGGGGACAGACACCTATAGTAAATTTTTAGTTGCACCCTGAGGCATTTCTGTGGCTTTTTAGTATGTCCCATCAATGGGAATGGGAACCTACCATTTGGTGTATTTAGTGTGATCATCATAGGAAAATATTTTTGTTCCATTCAGAGCTTCTAACTCAGTTTCCAATTATTTTGGTAGTTTTTATTTTTTTGTCATCTCATTATCCGGTGAGCTACACTGAGCATTGACAATGTACCTCACAGTATGTGGTGTCTCTTGCTTTAGTCCATAACTGTTTTACTTTCTGATAACATCTACATATTACAACTGGAGCTTGGTTGCTGGGGGACTACTTAGTGGTAACCAACATGATTGTACTCGGCAAACACGACCGACTGATAATGGTGCTGAATAATCAGGAGAAGTCCAGGAATGAGTGCTCAGCAGGTAGGAGAGCACCTGCTGCCAGCTGTCCGAGAGCAGCAGAGGCGGCAGGACGGTAATGAGAGCGGGTCGGGTCGGAAACGGAGACGGTGACAGACAAAGAAACACATTTCTGAAGGTGACTCACAGTATGAGTAAAGGCTGTGAGCGAAAAGTACGGTCGGTTGAAGAGAGAAGGGAGAGAAGGACAAAGTGACAGAGTGAAGCTCTGGGTAACTTTATTCTGGGATTTAACACAGTGTTGTCACAGTATTGTTGAGTTAAGAGAATGTCTATTTTTACTTCAGCTCCTCCTTTGTGATTCTAAGTTATGTTTATTTCTTGTGTCTGGTTAATTTCTTACCCGCTCTAGTTTTTGTGATGTCTACTTATTTTTGTTAGATTGATTTTCTAGTCCCCAGTGTGTTCTACCTCACCCCCCTTTCCTCACTTTCCTTTCCTCTCTCTCTCCACACTGCAACCCATTAGCTCTTCATCCCAACTCTTTTGTTCAGCATTCAACCTCATTCTCAGTCACTCCTTGCTGGTTCCTCTTGTGGAATCCTGTTAAACCCAGTTATTTCCTGTGACTTCCCTCTTTTTCCTGCTGGCTTTTTGGTTCCTGGTTGATGTGTTTTTGTTCTTCTCTGGCTCCCTGGATTCCCTTTGATTTTTGTACAATTTTTGCTCAGCCTGCTGCATTTGAGTCCTCATCACCAACACTCATCATAACAGAGAATATGATATGAATATGTTGATAACAAACGTTTGGAAGGTGCAGTCAGATACACAACCTCTAAGTGTTTATCCTCCAGCCTCCAATGGACATGAAGGGTCCAGAGGTGAGATGGGAGAAATATTCAGATGAGAAGTCAAGATTTAGATTATTGTTCTAGTAAGAGAACCAATAGTGATCGACTATCAGTTTTCTTATTGAGTCCACCAGGTTTTTGGCCGCAAGTCTTGAGTTTATAAAGATATGAACTCTGACACAGTTCCAGTGCCTTTAAAGGAGAAGGTAGGCCCACAGGATCACAAGTCCTCTTCCGTACTTAACAATCAGCCTGAGGCATAAAATTAATCCTTTCAGTGAGTGTTTGCTGCTCTTGCCATTTCTAAATGTCTAGAGAAATCAGTGTCAGTGTTTCCATTGAGCACACATTTGCGAAAATTTGAATTACAAAATTAAATTTGCTTAATGGTAATGAGCAAATTTCTGCTAAGAAAAACTTCACTTCGAAAAACCTCATGTTTTTCAGTAAAAGGTTTTTCCTCTAGGAGGAGGCAATTTTTTGCTTGTAATGAAATCAGTGTATTTTGCAAAATTGCAATGAAAACACCTTTTTCACATCACACGAATGACATGATCAAAAACCAGATGTTACTATTGGCGGAAGCGACAAAGAAGACAAAAAGAAGTGGTAGGAAGTTGACGATGCAGCATGTTTTTTAATGACGTATCGCATGAACAAACTTATTTACATGTGACTTTAATTGTTTTTCTTATTTAACAGAAACACCGCAGTTACAGAGCTGCGTTTTTCCAATGTTAGCTGAATATCAACAACATTTTCTGCACATTTGCAATGGAAATACAGCTAGTGATATTTTGCACAGCTCAGAGTTTTCAAATTAAGAACAAACTTTTTGTTGTGAAGGCTAAATGTTTGATATAAACCTCTTGGTATGTCCGACTCTTCAGGGAGGAATCGTGAAGACAGGGCGACGTTGGAGGTTTATTTGTAGAATCCTCCGTCGATGTGCAAAACTAAGGTTTTGTTGTTGTTTTTATTTTTGAGCTGACATACTAACCCTTCCCAGCCTGCTTTGCATTGATGCAACATTTAATAGCTTAGCTCCGTTCATTGTGTGATCTGTGATGAAACTACACAGAGAAGAGTGTTTTATCTGGGAATAAATCTGCCAGTCACACAGTTTATTCTGACCTCTGCTGTGTCTTTTGTGTTCTGGTGCAACTCTGCAGTAAAAACGGGTCGTGGCAGACTAACCAAACAGCTCAACGTTTGGTTAGTGGGAACATGTAAGACAAAGAAAGTAAGAAATCAAATTTCTCCTCATCATTCTCCCAGTAAGTCTGATCACATCTTTACAATCTGAATGAATGAAGAATATTTGTTTTGTTTTAGAGTCGCTTCTTAAGACATTTTAATCTTTCTGCATGACAGAAGTCCTAAAGGTTTGCTTTGTTGTGAACGGATCTCCAGTGGTGGATAAACAGGTTTGCCTTTTCAAATTAGACAGCAGCCAAACACTGCTTTTAATCTACAGCTAAATGGCTTCCTATAAGTCTGTCGTCTCCAGCATATAAAATCCCGTCTTCCCTCCTTTATTCCCGTTTTAGAGGTTTAAAGCTGCTCTTGATTTCCCTCGCTGTTTCAGCCGTATTGGACATAATTGCTGCGTGTGCTTCAGGATGACAAATATACCTTAGCTAAACAGCACACTGGGAATTTTAGAGTTCATGTCACAATCACATCTCAAGCGGAAATGTTCCCGTGTTGGTGGCCAGAGATAAGCAGCGGCTGTAATGCTCCTAATTAGAACCGTTCCATGCAGTGAACTACATTAACGTGGTGCTCACAGCTGAAACCTAAACCGTCTGTCTCTGGTGGTATCTTACCACACGCTTCTTTACTCAAAATGTATATTTCTATAACCAGGTCTGGCCTTGTTTTCTGTGTGTGCTGCTGTGCAGGTTTAAACAGGCTGATAACTTTTACCAAAGTCTCTGTCCTTAATTAGCTCGTTGAGGCCAGCGGATGCTAATGTACAATCTCTTGAAAGTCTTTGGCAGGTCAGACCTTGTCCAATTTTGTTATCAGTCAATGTGAAAGGAGAGAAAGATGGACGACACCATGGACCTGTGATGCAAACAGCAATAGTGGAAGATGGTAAAAAAAAAAAAAAATCCTTAGAAACAAAAATCACACAGACAAAATTTAGGTAGGTAGAAACCAAAATAAACTAAATATTCAGGATGAAAAAATATGTAGTTTAAAAATAAATATTTAGTTTGGAAAATAAATATTTAGTTGAGAGCTAAGTATTAAGTTTCTAAGCTAAATACTTAGTTTGTGTATTAAACACCCGGTGTCACAGGGTGACTTATTTTTCTTCACTAAACTTTATCTCATATTCTCACCAGATAACCTAGAGGAGGTAACGGGAGTTTGCTGCCTCTCAACCTCAGAATAATCGGCAGAGGATGGATGGAAGTGTTGAAAGTCTTTGTGTTTATTTAGATATCTGTATTCTTAAAAATGAAAGCTTTGATATTTCATATCCAAACAACTGAGTGTTTTTTTGTTATTGAGCATTGACTGAAATATTCCCCCATTCAGCCTGCATGCCGCTGTAACCCATCAGCCTTTAGATGAGCTGCTGTCTTTACCAGTGAAGAGCCTCAGATTAGTTCAAATCCACAATAGGAGGGAGAAAAAGCAGAAGTGAATGGCAGCAGAGAGAGGCTCAGTGGCTGGTATTTCAACCCCCACATGGGTGTTGAATAGGCTTGGGTGACGACCCAGCAGGCTTTTATTGAGCCATCTCATCTGAGCAATTACTGGGAGAGTCGGTAAATAACCAACATGAAAAATGATATTTGAAAAAAAATCATAGATGAATAAATAACTCCTGCTGAGTTATGAAAGAAACGCTGAGCATAAAGTACATTTCACGGACAGACTGTGGAATAATGGTTGCTTTGCACACTGGCCTGGCCTCCACAAGTCAGCACCGTGATGGATCTCCAGAGAATGATGAGTAGGGAGATTTCCATAATGTCCTGCTGGGTGCTTCATCACATGGACATCCAATAGCATTTCATCTCTACGCTGCGTTTTGTTGGTCAATATTTACTTGTGGGTTAAAAAAAATTGCTGAGCACAGGTAGTCCTATTTATAAGGCCGTGAAATTACAACGTAGTGTTTAAAAGAAGATAAAAAGTTAAACAAATCGGATTTGTGCCCTGCTAGTTTGCTGCATAATCACGGAAATAATTTATCAAAGACCTGCGAGGCCAAATTCAGTAACCATGAACGCAATCATCTCGTCCCTCTTATCACAACCGAGCCATTTGTCATCTGCTTGTTTTCACGTCGGCGCCTGTAATTGTGAGCGATAGCAGGAACCCCGTCGGTTTCCCCAGAAGTGGCCGCACAACGCCAGGTTAGAGCAACACAGAGACCAGGACACAGAGTGCGAGAGGTGGACGGGCGCAGAGCAGACAGGACAGCAGAAGAGAACTTCAAATTTCCAAAACTGCAATGGAAACACTTTTTTCACGTAACATGAGTCACATGTTCCACAACTGGATGTTACTACTGGCGGGAAGGATGAAGAAGACAGCAGGAAGTGGTAGGAGGATGATGGCTTGTTTTTGTTTTTTTCTGGCTCTCACTGCATCACACAGTTCATAAAAAATTGTGTCATTCAAACATGTTGAACAAGATGCCATGTCTCCTCTGATTGGCTGATAGATGATCATGAATATATCTCATATAACTGATCACGTTGCCATTATTTTTAATGACTTATGACATGAGCAAACATATTTACGTGTGATTTGAATTTCATTTCTTGTTTTATGGAAACTACAATTGCAAAATTGTCTTTTTGCGGACATTTGTAATAGATAGAAATCTATCGGTGCTCCTGATATGGAAGTGGAAAAGCATTTCTGTTCCACTTCTACAACCGTCTCATTGTTGATGTCAGAAATGTTCTCCGTGTGCAGGACATTCAGGTTGACTCTCATCTATATGTGCCACTTGGACTTTTTGTTGTGGTATTTTTCAAGAAATGTATATTTTTTTAGAAAAAACATAAATAAAATCAGTCAGTGTGGGCTAAACGAGAAGCTGCTCTTTTGCCCCACATCCTTGTCTGAGTACAAAACTTTCTCTGTGCCATCATTGGGTCAGCTGATTGCTTCAGCAGCAGCTTTAAAGAGCTGAAAAAGTTTAAAAGTGGCTAAATAAACCTGGAAACTCTTTAGAAACCCTGGATGCAAAGTTGTATGGGTCTTTACTCGTCTCCTTTTTTCGCACTTTGGTGATTTGAAAAAACAATTAAGTCATCCTCATTTCTTTTGTGTGTGTGTGTAGAAAAGTAATTAGGAAAAATATTCTTAAGTGGGATCATTAATTTAGTAATTTGCTAATATACAAAGGGCACTGTTAAAAAGTTTTTTTTTCAATACTGTGCAGTGTAATTTCATAGTGATAATTGTATTTCTTAGGTTATTTTAATCAGGGCTCTCAATTAAAGCAAAATGTGTCTCTAGTAAATTGTGTCTGTATTTAAATTTGTTTGTTGTTTTTTGTAACTTTTTGCCTGTACACATATCATAACCTACATCCCAGTTGTATTCGTTGAGTCTCATTGAACCTTTTACACTGAACAACCATTTTATTTAAGTTGGCCCACAGCATACTGCAGTCAATGGGTGGAAATTTGGAAATGTTGATGTTTTATTTTAGATTCTTGAGGCCAGACTGAAAAGAAATGCCAAACTTACCTGGAATTCAGAAAAGGATTATGTCCATTTTCACATTTCATAGAAAACAGATGAATAGATGAAGCAAAATAGTGAAGTTCCTTAAACAGATTAATCTGGGTTCTGACTCAAACTGCAGGCTGCTGTGTCAAATCTTAGCATCTTTTTTGAATCTCTGGCTCAAAGATTTGAGCTAATTTGTCTTCCTTTATGTTTCCGTCTTCTACTGTGTCAAAGATTTGAGCCCATTTGTAGTTGGAGCTCAGCCACCGTCTACAGTGAAGTGGATTTTATGTAACCATGGTCTCAGATGGCTGTCAGCCAAGAAGGAAGAACTTGGTTCAAAGTCTTTGCAGCTGTATTGACAGAACAGATGCATTTTGTAGAAAAAGTTGTAGAAAAGTTCTTTAATCAGATTAGATAAAAATGTGCGGACAAGTCAAACTGAGATTTTCAAACCAGAACAAACTAGCATCTGTCCACTGCTGTGCTATTTGGTTGCTGGTGTGGCTGTAGCATTGATGATCAAAGCCAATGTAATGATGAAACTTGGGCACTACATCCAAATTCTATGACATGAATCAATGACTACATTGTGGAAGGTTGGACAGAATTTAGTGTCCTAACAGGTCAAAGATCATTCATGTGGTAGAGTAGAATTTGACACGATGCATATTTCCCTGTTTTAACAGTCCAGATTGAGGGTGGTGGTGCGTTGGTGTCTCGAACTGGTTACTTGAACATGATAAAGAGTTCTCTGTACTCCACTGGCCTCCACAGTCACCTGGTCCAAGTCTACTATAATTGAGAAGCTCTGGTGTTGTGGTGGACTCATGGACACGCACAGCCAACAAATTTGCACCAACAATATGATGCCATCATGTTGATATGAACCAAAATCTTTGTTTTAGAGGCTATTAAATCTATGGCATGAAGAGTTCTGTGGTGTTAGATTCAGTTTGATTGGGGACCAAAATTGCAAAATGTAAACAAAAATGGAGTAGCATCCGATTTTAGCAGTTGTAGGATTTCTCTTTTGTATTTGGTAAACAACCATGAGCCATTTCTTCACTAGCGCTAGACTCATGTTTGTTTGGGTTGTATTTACCCAGAATGCCTTGCACTCTGGGTAAATGCTTTTGAAGCAGTCCCTGGTCAGCTTGGCGTTCACGTATGCATTCAAACCAAACCAGAGTTCACTGCAACTGAACTGAGACCGACGTTTGTTGACGAAGCAGAGTTCAGTTAAAACGGACTAAACAGGGCTGGTGTGAACAGACCTTTAAAGTCGAAAGAGAAGCCAACCAAGTGCTTGAAAGGTGTGAGTGCAGAGCAATAAGCAAAATGACTTGTGTTGGACATGTTGTGTCCTCAGGGTCTTCAGTTATTTTTAACTTTCACCAAAGGGGCAGTAATTATCCAAGGCTGAAATCCAGTTCATGCAGTCTTGATGCTCTACACCCCGACCCGTCAAATGTATATCAATCAGAAGATATGCGATGTGCCAACTGACCTCTCCTTTTAGGTCCCAATGTGTGTTTTTGTCTTCAATCCCCCATCACAACATTGGTGAGCCACAAAGCCGGCTCACCCACTCATAAGTCCGTCGTTATGGCGGCCTCAGTGCCTGGGTTGGTGAGTGAGTCATTTAAGAAAACACACAGAGCCCAGAAGGTGTCTACTTGAAGTGTTTTTTCAAAAAGGACTAAAGATGACTCCAATTCGATGCACCATTGAGAAGGTTAAAAGGAACAGGGATCAACTTGTATTCACCTCACATATTGAGAAAGGTATCATCTGGCAGACCCGGGACTCAATCCGTCTGTAATTATTGCCTGATAGCTCTTCATAGTGGATGCTTTAGAAGCAGTATAGTACGGAGAGGAGCATGTCTGTCTCCTTCCCTCTCTCATTTTCCTCACCTCGTCTGCTCTGCTGCTGCAAATACCAACCTGTTAGCAGGCAGCGTAGCATCCTCTGGCTGTGGGCTCCGTGGCCATGCCTGCAGAAGGGGAACACCTCATGGATTAATCACACGGTTGGTGGTTTAATACCAGGATTCTTCTGCCTGCGTGTCAAAGTGTCCTCGAAGGAACCAGCGAGCCCCTAAATTGTTCCAAACACCGCGGCCGATGCTTGGTGTGACAGATCTGTGTGGGAGGGCGTGGGTGAATGAGACGCTCCATAAAGTACTCTGTCCTACTTCGTTGTTAAAATGCCTTAGAAATGCAGTCTGAACGTTCAGCCAGTATTTTTCCCTCATAAACATAAATGAATTGTAGATGCGAGCAAAAGAATGGATATAATCCTTCACTCAGTTTCACCCGGCGACATTCAAGTTGATCTTTGTTCTGTTTCTGAAACACCAGAGACCTTTTTTTTGTGCCAAGTAAAAAAAAAAAAGGTGTTGCTATCAATAGATTCACCTGGTGCGACTGAATTGCAGCACTTGATGCTGTTATTATAACTTTAATATTATCATTTAAGGACTTGAATAACAACCATTTATTTTTCAAAACCCTGCTGCTTGTGTGTGTGGAAAAGGTGCCAGTTGCCTGTTGCTACAATGCGCCACACTTCCCCTTTTCACAAAATTACCTAATAAATTACAGTCTGATGATTAATTTTCTCCCGTCAGGCAACCTTTTGTCACCTAAGTTGTGGGAGAGAAATGCTATTTTTACATTTTATACCAGCCTGTATTGATGGAATTTAGTGGACAAATATTATTTTTAGCCTGATGGGTTGTCTTAGTTGCCAGTTATAGGTGAATTACATGATGTGCCTTTTATTGCAATGATTTAAGAAGATATGATGCCACAAGAAAATGATGTATTTTGTGAAATACATATATTTCGCTACGGTTTAAAAACCAGGGAAACTACCCACCTGTCCCGTTTTGAGAAGCGTGGCCTCAGACATAGAGAGGCTGACCTCCTCACTCATCTGCAAATTGCTCCGATCTCCTACAATCACAGCTGCTACGTGTTGCGTAGTGCTTCCCGAATTAGCCGTTTGACTTCCTCTTCTCATTGTTGGCTCACGGTGAGCTCTGCAGCCATTAGAACCTCTGATAAAGATGTGTGAAAAGGTTTAAAATAGGTTCATCCCCTGTGTAGTCGCTGAGATCTGTCTGAACTCTCAGTCCCGTCTCCCTCAGCATCCTCTCGGCTTGGTAATGGCTGGAAAAGCCAGTGGTTTGAAAAGGCAGGAAAGCAACGTTGTGATATATTCTGTCTCTAAAGCAAACAGAAATGTTTGCAACAAGGTGTGAGACTGATATTTTTCTCACCTTTTGTATCAATCTGAGCTGCTGTTTCAATGCTTACTTGCACGGTTTCTATAATTGTGTAATGCATATCAATTTGACTGAGTAAGAGGTTGAAATACATTCATGATTTTCACACGTGTCATAAATGTATCTGTAGTATTCTGTCGCTTTTTAATCAGTCTCTCCCTCAGCAGACGACAGTGATACCCAGACACCGATGCAAAGGTCAGGATCTTTTTTTTTCTCCCGGCCATAATGTGACCTTTCTTTGAACATCCACCGACACAGCTCTATGCTTCTCTGTCTTACCACACCTTGCTACAAAAAAAAAAAAAAGGTCTGTGTAAAAACATTTGTCAAGGCCGAATTTCAACCTCATCGACTTTCAGCCATGTTAATGGAATGTTAGGAAGCTTAGCTTCGTGTCTTTGACATTTGGAGGATTCTGATAAACCCACGACTGGCTTGTTAGCATTTATTTGCACAAGATGAACAGCTGTAAATCGGGTTGGGTTCTTCTGCTTACAAATGTTGTCTGCTTTTGTTCGGTTCTTGATAACCTGGTCTCCATATTGCTACTTTTCAGTACTTTAGATCCTCGGTTGTTGCCTTTGTTTTTGGGTGATTTCATTCATGGTTTCTGCAAGTTAACTTGATGTTTTCATTAAATCCTTGATTCTGCATATTTCCTGTCTGCATTTTAGTCGCGTAAAAAAGGAAAAACACAAAATAGTGCTGCCCAATTTGTCCCATTTTTACTTGTTTTTTTGTTTTGTTTTTGTTCCATTTCTCAAAAAAGACTAATATCTCCTTATTTTCTTGATTAAATAAGAAGCAGGTAAATTCTCCACGGGTCTCTGACTTCATCCCACAACCCAATAAAATGTGTTATGTTAATTGCAGGATTTTGTAAAATCAACTTTTCTGACATTTACCTCATATTAAAATGCTATTCCCTCATCAAAAACACACCTGCAGTGTTGCTTTGATTCTTTCAGGCATGTTTAAGAAATCCTTTAATCTCCATGGCGACCATTCAGGATGGACCTAGCTCTGCCTATAAGGACGAAACTCCTCATCTGAGGAGCAGCGAAAGCTTTCCAAGCTTCCCCTCACAGAACAGCCCTCCCCCACAGCGCCCACACTCAGCTCCTTCAGACTAGCCAGCAGCAATTAGCAAACACCTGCTGGAGCTCACAAGCTATACTTCTTAGTGCAACACTGGTAAAAACATTGTTAAACCTGTTTACCTCCACCCGCCAGAAGCTTATGCACAATTGTTTTACATTCCCAAATGCCAATGGTCACAAAAATA
>CAEFZY010001985.1:0-36711 GCA_903066815.1 Brachyrhaphis roseni
CCCTCAAGCTCCCAGGCCTCTGGTAGAGGACCCGAGCTAAGAGGAAGAAACACCACCCGCGGTGGGTGAGAAGGGAATTTATTTTAATGCAACTAAAACATTATTTTATTTTAGTCAAAGTACAATGACTACAGATGCATTCTGTAGTCATTAAGATCTATAATTAATTTTAATTCAGTGAATATGGTAGTGAACACAGTAAATTTCTATTTTTTTTTATAACTATTGTTTTTGAACACAGTAAATGTTATTGCTTAAGCTCAGTTGATTGAAACCCTCAGTTATTTGCTTCATTGTTCCTTATTTATCAAATGTCCCTTTACAAGCTGCAGAGACACACACACACTTTTTGTTTGCATCAGCAAGATGTTGGACTAATTCTGGATAGATATTTGACCACTCAAATGATAGAATTAATTTCACCTAGTAAGTTTAATGTCATGTATTAATTAGTATGGTTGAGGTTAAAGTTCACTTCTTTTATTCATTCATATAATCAGTTTTAATGCATTTTTGTGATCAGTGTGCTGTTAGAGTGCCAATCTGTATCCAGGATTTACACCAGACCAAAGCTGCTCCCAAAACGTCTGCCTCAGTCAGGCCCATACTGTGAAATTGACCAATTCTGGCAAGAAAAGTTGATGCAGAATCATGATAAATTCTTGAAAAAGTATGATTCCTTTGTAACTTTCTAAGACATTAAAGCAAATGTTTTGGTCCAGTGTGTATAAGCTAAATTTCCACCCTGAAAAAACTGTAAATTCATCAGAATCAGTCCTGAATTACTGCTATCCATTTTGTTATTTGAAACATGGATTAATTGGGTAACACTCCCATAACACACATTAATGGCTAAATTTCAGCTTTGTCGCTTATTTACAGTTGTATTAAATAGTCTCACTCAAACAAATATCTGGGATAAATTAATTTTA
The DNA here is from genome assembly GCA_903066815.1 of Brachyrhaphis roseni. Lineage (NCBI taxonomy): Eukaryota > Metazoa > Chordata > Actinopteri > Cyprinodontiformes > Poeciliidae > Brachyrhaphis > Brachyrhaphis roseni. Next base: position 933 of record CAEFZY010001985.1, read on the forward strand.
GCTGTTCACCATAAAATGGAAATATAGACTTAATTCCACAGTTTTAGCAGGATTCCCTCAGAGAGGGTTGTAAATCAAGGCAGAAACATAAAGGCAGGGCAAATGGGAGGCATATCTTACATTAAGAAGAAAAAGGAAAAAAAGAGATAAGAGGGAGTGATTCAGCGAAGACATGAGAAGGGACAACGATAAGGGACAAATTGATGTTAAAGAGCCATGATAGGTTGAATTAGCAAAACTGCTTCTATTTTATGCCTTAGGCTAAACCTAAATCTCTTATAAATAGATGAATGAGAGCATTTGCATTTTTGAAAGCATGTGTCCCTTGTGACAACATGAGTGTAAGACCTTGGTGCTTGAAGGCCATTTTTGAGTGGGATAGTGGTAGTGATATTTTGGTGTCTTCTTTTTACACCTGCCCACATTACAAGTTGCTGAGAATGCTTTGAAGCCTTTTTGTAAGTTTCCTGGAATAAAAACACTGTTAACTGCAAAGAGAGAACAAAATATAGGATAAAAATATGTCCCTTATATAGGAATGTTTTGAATTTTAAATGACAATGGTGTAATTATATGACAAAAAGATGCACTGGAGACATGTTGACATTGAAACTGACTGCTCTTATTTTTTTTAATGCAATGCGTATATGGCAGGGTTCAAGATTCAGAAAAGCACATTCTGTCCTTGTGTTTTAAAAAAAAAATCATAATTGTGCTTTTTGTCGACGCAGTTCCATTTGCATTTGGTGTTTTATTATAAATAGATCAATATATAAGTCTTTAGTTCTGATCTGATTTTGTTTATCTGATTTTATTTTTGAATCCACATATTAAAATTTAAATATACTCCAACAATTTTCATTGTTTTTATATTTCATATTTTTATGTAAATGTTAAAGCAAAGTTAGAACTTTTGTACAGACTGGTCTGAGTTGATCACAAACCAATTGGCTTCTGGGTGTTTTAAGAGGAAAAATAAAAAAAAACTGGTTTGAGAAGAAAGAACAGTATCTCAAAAAGCCCTGCAGTGTTAAAAGTGGTTATTTGAGCCACCAAGATACAAGGAACATCATCTCTGAACAACACGCCAGATGTGGAACCCTAAGCAGTTGATGATCACACTGGGTTCCAATATTGTCAGCTCAGAAGAGAAAATTGAGACCACAGTTCACACAGGCTCAACAAAATTGGCTCAGAACAGCTTCAAAATTCAGATGCTAGGGTCATAACTTGGTGTGAACAATTCTTTTTGTCTTGCATTGCAGGTTCAGGTGGGGGTGGTTTGGTAAAGATGTAGTAAATATTCTGTGGACCTCTCACTACGAGCTGAGCGTCATTGAATTTCCACAATATTCTTGGGGATTGTTGTTGACCATATCCATCTTGGTATAACTGCGGTGTCCCCATCCTTATGATGGTGACTTTCTGCAGAAAAACGCATCATTATGACAAAGCTTGAAAAATCTTAAACTGGTACCTTGAGCAGGATAACGAAGTCACTCCAGTGGCCTCCACATGTCAATCTAACAGAGCACCTTTGTGGTGGAGCGGTATGTTCATAATTTGGAGATCATAAAAACTTGAGATATGTCAAAATGGGCCAAAATCTTTGAGAAATGTCTTCAACTCTATTAAATCAATGTCACATAAATCAGGCATTCTAATGGCCAAAGGCAGTCCAGTAGCAAGGTGTGCCTAATAAAGTAGCTGCAGTGTCTATAAAGAAATATAAGTTTGTTTTTCTTGTTGAATTGGCATTAAACACAAGTACTACTTATGTTACGTGTACGCATATATTTTCACAAACTAATTTGACATTAGCCTTTTTAAATATACAGCAGAAACAAACCTTTGCCAGACAATAAATGTAAGCACCTGTAAAAATAGCAAAAGGTTTGATCAATGTCTATCACACACTGATGCCTACTGCGGAATAAAGACAAGTTGTTAAACTCTCATGAATCAAAAATAAAATTGAAAAAATAATATTGACTAAATTGAAATAAAGTTAAAAGACAATCAAAAATAGAGCTGTCTTATGCAGTGTTAAAGTAGCTAATTTTAATAATGTATTCACAGAAACTTGTGTTCCCATTTAATTTGAGGGCATACTTATCACTGCCTTTTGTTAAGTGACCTCAGACAAAAGCAAGGTGTCCCTGCAGAGACTGCTGGGTTTCCAAACAACTCGAGGCCTAAAGAAAGTAATATAATATTAAAATTGGATAAGGACACCAAATGGCACTTTGGGTTCTGATTCCAAAGTACACAAAAAATAAACATGAGGTTGTCAAAGGATACAAATCTTCAAAGTTTTTATTAGAACTGCAGATCTAAATAAGTTTTTCTGGTCACTTTGATAGATATTGAAAGCAGAAAGTGATCTCCAACCATACACAATGGCCTCGGGTTTAGGTAGAAATTATAGTTTTCTTTGATTTCTAGAAACAACAATTATTTAACATTAAGCAAACTAGAAGAACTGGATCTTATTGTAATTTATGAAGCCAAAAAAGAGAGGATTTAAATTTCAAAATTAGGCCATAATATATAACTTTAAGACAGAGATCAAATCATTATGTACTTCTTATTTTTTCTTTAGTAGTTACAACAGTCATCAGAAACCTTCCCACCTGCTGTCTGCAATTATTTTTCATATTTTTTATTGTAAAATTAAAAGGTTACTAATTAGAATTATGGTTTAATTAGAGGCATTATGTAATGACTGGTTACAATCGTCAAGAATCAAAAACCTTTTCTGTTATTTTCCTATTTCTCAAATAGGGACATGTCGACTAGAACTATAATGCAAATGGAGACATAAAAATGAAATGATGAGAAAAGCCATATGCTACGCTGCTTTGCTTTCTGCTAATTAATTCTTCCTAAATCACTGTGTACACTGGCTAATTGTTTCATTACCATATAGTGGGAGGGTCTAGAAATAAATCACCTATGGCTGTTGAAGGAGAATGAAGTGGTGCTCTATAATAGGGCTGGTGTTATCCAGAAGGGCACATCCACTCCCTGATTTTGTGTTGAATACAGCTCAGGATGATTTGTGAGGCCAAAGCCAACACAAGGCCAAATTGTTGATAGCGGTGTACTCACTCTTAGTTGCTGTCATGGAACTCAGCAGTTATTTTCACAAGTATGCTGACCTTGGAAGACTTGAGAGAGAGAGAAAAAAAAGGATGATTTCTTTCCCCTTATAGGGTGTGTGGGCACAAGCTTGTAGTCTTGCAATATAAAAATTCCCTGGAGAATAAAAAAATTAGAAATATGATAATTCATCCTCAAACTTTAATTATTTATGGCAATTCTAAAATAACCTTCAGCAATAAACAAAATATTAGCTGGACTGTAATAAGTAAAATTGTCTTAAGTAATATTTTCCATTTCCATTTATGCATAAAATAAAAGACTTTCACAACTGACACATTTCTTATCTAAAGCAATAGATTAAGTCTTTGCTGAACAATAGACACTCATGTACCTTGGGGCACTAATGCAGTCGGCAGTAAAGTTCTTTCTTTTAAATCGGTATTCAACAAGTTTAGGTCACCTACTTGGAATAGTTTTGTTTTTCTGTAAGGTTAGTTTAAAGACTGATGAGGGAACAGCAATCATCATTTTGATGTCACAAGAAAATAGAGCAGCTTTAGTTTTGGGGTCGTTTCTTTTTCTACATAAGTTAACTATTGTCTTTCTTACACCGTGCAACAAGCAATTTATTCTCATTTTATGTCATCTAAGTAAAAGAAACATATGCAAGGAAATGAAACTGAATTCTTTTGTATGAAGAAATCTTTTTCACTTTTCCTCCAATACCACTGGAGATTGTCAATTTGTAAAGCTACTTTTTCTAGAGACAGTACTTTTCTAGAAAAACTGCTGCACACATGCACACCCCGACACTCCAATAGATAGTTTCTCTTGTAAGGAATAAAATACCTTTTTTATTTTGAAAGTTGATATTTCCTTAAATACATATTGACATGAAAATGTCCTTAATTTTGCATGGCATCTGCTGTAATAGCTACTTTAACACTGCATAAGACAGCTCTATTTTTGATTGTCTTTTAACTTTATTTCAATTTAGTTTTATATTAAACAGAAACTGCTTAAGGTATCGCAAATCTAGTAGCTTTTCAAGATTTAAGTATGCCCCAACAAAGGAAATTCACAGATAAGTAGCAGCAAACTGGGAGCAGAGATATGCTAACATTATGTTTGGAATATGACAACAGGGTCATTGATCTTTGAGAGGGAGCCAAGGGACTTCAGATTAAGCATTTAATCCAACATCACAGCATTTCTTGCTTGGTTCCAATAAAGCTACACGCTATCCCTGTGCTATAGCATCCCGGAGGATACTCGAGCACAACCTGAATATTTTATCTGAAGGCATTTGGGGAAGAAGTGTGAGTGCAATCGTGACTGAGGGGATTGTACAAATGTGGTTAAGTGCACTGGCAGAGGGAAGCGAATGGCTTTGAAAGGAGAAACAGGAGAGGCCAAGCAGATGTTTAAGATCATCAAGGGGGTTTCTTGTCACCACTTAAAGTGGAAGTTTTTTTTTTTTTTTTTTAGAAGTTGGCTTGTTTTCCTCAAATGCAAATCACATTCATGCCAATCCACCCAGACAGAGACACTGAACCTAACCAATTTATTTAATAGTTGAAAGATTACTTCGTTTTGTAAGCATCCAGAGTATCTCCATCAGTTCCCACTCAGCTTCCTTGCTTACTGTAACAAGGGCTTCTTGGCTGTCAGCTTGTTTTGGCTGGCACCGCCGCTTCCAGCAGGAGAGAGGCTCAGTCGGCTAATAATGACAAACCGACTCAGTGGATGCAATGTGGCACTACCAACAAGTGGGCATCTTAGCAACACATTTCCCTCTGTAGGTCCAACACAATGTTTCTGTCACTCATAAATTATTTTAGTGCAATATACAGGACTATATGGCTGCCAAGAAATGTTTTCATTGCAAAGCGGTGTCTCACGGGGGAGGGGACAGAGGTTCAGAAAACAAGACTGATGATTGAAAACAACACTGTCAGCTATTGTGACCTGATTGGGGTGAATTATTCTTTTTTTTTGTGTCACCGTGTATAGGGGGATGCTGCCGCCTGCTACCATCTATCCTCATTATCTACCTGTCTGCCTGTGTCAAGCTGATTCTGTCCATCTTATGTTTCAACCTCCCTTGATAAGGGTCTTGAGTGCACTCATTGTTGCATTTCTCTCTTGTCAGAAAGTCGGACCCAGCGGAGAGGGAAAAAAAAAAGGAAAGAGAGAAAGTAAAGCTGCTCAGCCAGTCACCCTCCGTCATCGACAAGAGCTTACGGGGCGGACAGTGAAGCCGAATCCCCACACGTTTTTGTGACAGATTCCAGGTGGGACAGAAGACACCTGTCTCAGTTAAAGTAGCGGGAATAGAAGAGGATTGAGGCAAGAGGAAAGCAAGACCAAAACAGGAGGACAGGCATGCCTATGTGCATTTCGACGAAACACACCGGTGCTCCATCATTCCCTGCGCCGTGAAATGGTGCAGTCACAAACAGGCTCTCGCTGTGGGTGTTGCTGCTGCTGTCAACTTGACATGTCTCCGCCTATCAGGGGTGAAAAGGAAATCCATCCTCTGTCCTCTTGCAGAGGCCACAGCAAGACCAGCGGAGCTACACCAACTTAGACACATAATGCCACAATGACATGTGAAAACAGGCACTGTCATGCCAAGATATAACCCATAAGAAAACCTCCTACCTGTTGTCTCCCTCGGTCCCACTCCTTGCTGTAAACACTGAGCTTTCATCCCTGTCCAACTCAACCTGGAGAATCACCAACCCAAGCTGCCTGTTGCCAAGCAGACAAGCAGGTTTATTTTGGTGGCCCAGACGAGAAAAACTCATAACGACACAGTACCAGACATAACAATAAAACTAAGAGAGTGAAGAAGATAGCAACGTTTCAGGTAAGAATTTGTAAGACAAAACCCAAAATAGTATTAGCATTAATAATTGTCATATGTCTCCAATGTATTTAGTTTTATTCAGTGATTGTAGTATATGTAATTGTATATTTTACAAAAAAGATGTATACTAAGCAAAACATGGAAATGAAAATAAAAATAGGACAAAAAGCGTAAATGGATCTACTGCAACCACGGGCAATGTTTTGTCATGATTTACTGTTATGAAATACTTTGGTTTTCTCTTGTGTTTTTATTCTGATCCTTTCTGGAGTTTTTTTTATTATTGGTAGTAAAAGTTATGGTTGTGACCTCTGCAGGAGCCTTGTGCTTAGATTAATATTTATCCTTCATAAATGCCACTGAGTACTAAGAGGGGTTACCTGAGGATGTGCTAAGGTTCTGAGTGTTTTTAAACCATCTAACTTTTCTCTGCTCTCCTCCACATTCATGCCCCCACCGTTGCTTTGAAGATTACTTTGCTTGCACATTACACCTCAAATCCTCAAATTGTGCACAACATATACTACTTATGTCACTGACTTTCATACTTCTTAGAAACTTTCATTTTAAGCTTAGTTTGTGTTGATTAAATCAATACAAACTTATTTCAGAAATCTTACATAGGTTGCTTTTTGTGGCCTTTGAGACAGGTCATAACAATGAAGTCAACTCTTAGTTTATTATTCTATTTCAGGTTTTTTTTTAATGTAAGTTTATTCATTATATTGCTTTTCTTATTCATAGTTCTAATTTCTGCCTTTTTGTTTCAACTCTTACATTAGTATTTTTAGTTTCTTTAATGTTTTGGTTTAGCTACCTCTGTGCTTTCTGTGTTAATCTATCGTCTTACTCTCTACACAGCATTTTTCCTCAGCTGTTCAACAATCCTCTGATTAGCCTCACCTGCTTTCAGTGACGCTCTCCCCTACTTCTCTTTTATTTAAGCTTTCCAATTACCACGGTTCCTTGCTGGATTCGTCTCCTGTAAGATGTCCTGTTCACTTCAAGCCGTCAACTGTAAGTTTCTTTGTTTTTATTATTAACTCTTATGCTATTTTTTTTCCATGCTGGTTGTGGTCTAACTGCATTTGGGTAAATTACAACTACAAACCATGATGTTCGTATTCATGTATGTTTTCCATAGAACTGGTTGCATAGGAGGTGCTCCCACCAAGTCTAGAAGCAGGTGTAAACAAAAACTGTAGGACACAGCAAATTCCCTTCAGCCACTCCTTCACCCAAATCAGTTACTGCTAACACTTAAAACAAACATGCACACAATGCAAACTCCCTCCACATAACACAGCCCAAATTAATCGCTCTGCCGCAATACCACAATTCCATAACCAAGAGAAAATCCTCAAATCTTTCCCTGGGAACATAACCCAACATGAAAACCACAAACCTTAGCTATCAATAACACTGATACAGGTCAGATTTAAGAGGATGACACCTCACCTACCTTCAAACCTCAATCATCACCCCTGCACTTCAGGAGTAACAGCTCTTCTTAGGATTGAGCTCCAAACAGTGTGGCGTATCGGTCAAAATACAGTAAAGATGACAGCAGCCTTATTTTTGCATTTGACTGAGCGTAGGGGTTAAGGCCAATCTATGTAGTTTATTATATTATCTTGTTTCCATTACATTGACAGATGGCTGGCAATATTTTATGAGTTATAGAAAGCTCATAACTATTACTGAAACAAAAAAGAGTTGTATGGTTTTAAAACACATTTGTACCATTATTGAATATTACTTTTCTTACTTGCTGTATCAGCCAGCTGCTCTGCAGCGCTAATGCTAACTAATTAATCAGGAGCATTACTCTGAAGGATTGATTATTTATTAAACAGTGATTACAGCACAGGGGTTAATAATGAAAAAGAAGTATAATGTTGAAAGTTAGCATAACATCTAAAGTTTGTGACTTAACTCTGGTCATGCCTTCTGGTTGCATTTAACATAACTGGCCACATACACATAACGCCACACAGACACTCGTATATCTATAAAAACAAACAGATTCCTAAGTGACAGGCAGAGAACAGGCCGTGAACTTTGGAGGAGAAGGCTGTAATGGAGTCAGGATCTAATTGTGTTGACTTGCAGACTGGTGGCTTGGAGAAGACTGATTGAAAGACTGAGTCTGACTGAGGACAGAGATAATTGGATAACATGAGCAAATGAACACGATGACAAACTGTGGAGACACAGGAGAGAGCAATGTAAGCAGACAGATTCAAGAAAATGAACATTTTAAATTTTACATAACTGAACTAGATAACCGAATTAGATAAAATGTGGCAGCTTGTAAAGACAGGCACCACATATGATAAACATTAAGCCAGAATAACAGGCTTCCCTGTAGGAATGTGTTGCATAGTGTTAATAGAAATGAAAAAAACAAATAGTTCATTTTTTTCTTTTGTTCCCAAATGTTTCACACCCACCAACCTCTCAAACAGAAGGTGGATAGTGGACTGCAGGTAATGGCTGAATGATCATGGGGCTTGAGTTGGGACACTGAGGGTGGACGTGTAAAAGCTAAAAAAGACAGCAGAGCAGAAAAGAACCGGCACATGAAACGCAACTTTGTTTCAACTGATCACTTCTAAAACTTTGGTGCGTCTTTATTTTGGATTTTATTCTCACAAAACTTGTTAGACGTTTGAACTTAAAGAGAAAAACTTGTGTTGGAGATGTGGTCATATGTTTCATGCGGAAAAGAATAATTGCTATTTCACAAATTACTTCTCTTATCATACTGTCAGGACATAGTGACAGTTTTTTTTTGCATTATTCTGACATACTGTAAGTAAAACTAAATTGCACAAAACAGGAAAAATTTATTCTGATTTAAGTGAGAATAAAATAGCCTTGTATCCTTTGTACAGTGTATGTAACAATCTGATGCTGACCTTCCTCTGCTATCGGTCTACAATTACTAAATATGTACATATTACAGGCATATCCTGCATTTTCCTATTAGCCAATTCATAATTGATTACAGTATGTACTTGGGATTTCAGAAGGAATGTAGGCAGCAAATCCTGCTAGAATGGTAATATATAATGTGTTTACAAAACTAAAGCTCTGCTTTTCTACTCAAACTCCTTGTAGTTCTGAGGAGAAAGAATAAAGAAATATGATGCAACTTTGAGAACCTTCACTGCAAATTCCTTCTTCAGTAACTGAATGTGTCACATACCTTAGTATTTACTGTAAGTGTAAATAAAAGACTTAGGTTTATCAGTACACTTCTTGCCATATAGTCTAGTTGTCGGTGTCGTTTCCAGTCAGCTGAAACATGACTAAACAGTATTATGCTGCGACACCCAGCAAGGGTTCAGTGAAATGTAACTGAGAAAACTAAAAATTGCATTCACTCGGTTGCAGGGGTCAGCAGGAGCCTCCCAGTGTGATGTAGTTTTGGTTCCTTCAAAAATGTTCCTGCATCTGTGCACCTGCGCATCCGTGTGAAATAGAGCAAATGTGTTTTGTGTGCGCAGGTAGTAATCTATCTTAGCAAGGACAAGCTGTGTAATGGGTTTATGCACAAGTAGCCCAGATCCAGCTGAGACTGTGATCCAGAGCAGATGTTCCTGTATTTTATCCTTAGCTAGTTTTCCCTTAGAAGTTACTTCCTGGAAGATGGTACGTGTCTCTATCTGTGTGTGTGTGCAAACAGAATTTGAGACTAACTTGTTAAATCAGGTGGTAGGATGAAAGAAAGTATCTGTGAGCTCTTTTTGGTCGATGCTTTTGAGCTAAAAAGGTGACACTTTGAGCATACATTATGCAGAACACAAGAGAGATACAAACACAGGTACATTTGCAATAAAAAGAAGCTCCAGGCATAGAAATAGCCTCAGTATCTTCTGGTATTTAATCTTGGAAACACATCATTAATCATGCTTGGAAGAGGCTGCTATGAAAGTTCCAAGCTCAGATAATGGTTGGAAAAGTTGAGAAGAGCTCATTATGTGTGTGGAAGAGTGGGAAATGAAAAAAAAAAACACTTCAGTGGCTTAACATTTGATCAAGAGGGTGCCTGTGCCAATAATATGCTTAGGAATGTGTGTGTATATATATATATATATATATATATGTGTGGCGGACTCCACAGATTCTTAAATTTACATTATGTGTAACTACTTAGCCTTTTTTTTTACATTCTGGGATAGATTTACTGCCATTGTGTTTTTTCAAAGCCAAACCAGTCGAGACAAATAACAAAAAAAATTAAAATCATGTTCTGGAGATTGAGGGATAACAAAGATGATTAAAATCAAACATTATACTAAGAATTAGAAGTTAAAAAGTATCTAAAATAAAGTTGTTTTTAAATAACCAGAGCATTTTATGTGATAAATAGAAGCTAAGAAGATCATAATTAAGTGTAAAGGAAAATTTACATTGTTTTCAAAAGTTGTTTACAAATAAACATATGACGCGTGTGTCGTGCATTTCTATTCAGCCTCCTAAGTTTAGTTTCCCGAGCTCCCTTTAAGCAGAGGTTGAAATTTCTGCCTATCCGTGATCTTCATGCGGCTTTTCTCTGTCTTGTTCCTCATTTTAACTGCAGTTTCTGGAGTATTTTTTAGACTTTTATTTGGAAAAATAACTTCTGCCTCTGTTCACCTTTTTTCAAGTATTATGCATCTGCAGTTCCATCATCTCTATTGCACATATTTCAACTGAAACACTAATACAGTAAGACCAGAAAGTTCCATCACCTCATGGGGGGAGGGGACCACAAAGCATTTTGTGCTTAGTGTAACTAAATAGCTAAGACCTGCAATGTGGGAAAGTCATGCAGCTTTTCCCTTCTACTCCATGGGTACGCCCAACTTTTTGTTTATCTATATAATCCTTCTAAAAGACAGTGAAAATTGTGGTTGTGATGTCACAAAATGTGAAAAGTTAAAGGGGTTTGAATACTTTTCCAGAGCACAACAGATGACAGCATTACCCTATTTGATAGCTCCAGTGCAGTTGCTGTGTGTAAGCCACTAGATGAGTGTTTTCTGCCTAGAATGAAATATTCTGGTAATTATTCACTTGGCAGGAGCTGTGGTGGTGCAGTGTGAAAAGACCCTCATTAACCTCCTCTGGACTGCATAAAAGTGCAAATGTAAGAGTGCTGCTATGGTCCCATAATATATCAATTGCAAAAGAATGGCTTCTGAAAAATGTATTAGTGCCTGCCACTTTCCTATTTGGATGCTGGACAACTATGAGGCTTTTGCCAGCTGGTGTGGTGATGTTGGAGGCAGATCATAACTCCATTAAACTGTTTACACCTGAAGGTTGAAAAGAAAAAGTAAATGAAGTCAGAACGGAAGAGTAGGGGGTGAAGAAAAAGGGATAGCTGTTACCTCATCTCCTATCGTCTGCGAGGCTGCTGGCGCTGGGGTTTCCGAGGAGGGAGAGATTTGTAAAACATGGACATTACAACAATGTAGCATAATCTGCCAAATCCCATTACAGGCTGCAACCACCCTTGGACTCACATACACAAGCACACACTCGCTCAAATAAAATAAGAGGTATACAAATAGCGATGAGAAATAGGGGAAAACCAGAAGGATTGTAAGAGATTTGCATGAGTAATTTGGTCTGTTCATGGCTAGCTTCTGTACATGCAAGTAAATCAACAACATGACAAGGCATCAACAGCAGCGATGCTAAGTGCTTTACATGGAGAATGAGGATAAAAAGGACCAATAAATACAGTAGGAACTGACTTTTCTTTCACATGCATTTAGTCACATCCAATAACTCAACTTTCCATTACCTTACTGTTGCTTTGCGGTAGCACTAGCAGGATTATTTCTAAACTTTATAAAACAATAGTCCAACAAACTTTACACTTCTTAGTTTTCAGTCCTTACTGGAATTCTTGGTATGTTTTGAGTATTTGTAATGTGACTTTGTCCAACGGCGATGTTTAGCTACTGTGTGAATATTATTCCCAAGGTAGCATATCAGCTACTCTCTTATTGCACAGACATGCACTTTCATATCCATGAAAAGCAAAAATCTTTTCCTTTTTGCAGTCAGACCTAAACCATGTACCAGTTGTTTTGAATTCCTCCAGTCAAAAACAACCGAATGACTAATTTTTAAAATATTCTTTCATGTACCTTTAACCTTATCATAATTATAAGCTGCTCATTCAGAAGGTCCCAGACAGCTCTTGAGGTTGCACTATGGTATTAACGCTCACTGCAACAATCAGAAGCAAACTGAATTAAGTCATGACAGGCCATTATTTAATTTTTAAGAAACATTAGATTTGACATTAAATATGTGCTGAAATTCCTTCTCATTCTGAATGTTTCGTTTTTCTGAAACCTTTGTTTTTATTCCTTGTAAACAGTTAATTTTTATTTCTAGAAATCTCTTTATCCTATCAAAAAAATCTTCTAAAAATGTTATAGTACTTGTTCTTTGTGTGGTAATAACACAAAGTCACTGAAGTCAAGCTAAAACAAAGGAGAACTACTCCTGTGATAAATGTGTATAGAGATAAGGCCAATGATCTCATCCTTTTCAAACGGAACCCTATTGATTAGCTACCTAGAATGCAGAAAAATGAGACGCCTCAGTAAAATAAACTGCCAAGTTCTTTTTGGGAGTCGGTCAGATAAATTTAATGCTGATCTCTGGCTGTTAGGTGGTTCAGTTTTATCTCTCCAGCACATTTCCAAAAAACAAAAAGCTGTTTACATAGTAGATATGAAGAAGGCTGAAATGTACTTGTAGCAAGAAGATTTGTGAATAGGTGACAAATGTTGCATATATTCTATCACATAAGGCGTAAATACGCCTTATGTGATTAGAAAGGTCAAGTCAAATCACGACTCATTATATAAGGGATTGCAGCCATTATCTAGAAAACATGCATAGGGGCCTGTCTTTTGTTTGCCGGTTAACATAAAAACAGCTCATAAAATTATTGAGAGAGAACACTGTAATCAGGTGAATAACCAAACTGAACTGTTTGGGCTGTAGTGACTCAGGAGGAAATAGTTTGTCTCAGCCATTGTGTCCTTGGGCAAAATGTGCCAACAGCTGGTGATGGTCGGAGGGCCTGCTTGTGCATTTACTTTAGCATCAAATATAACTTCCTTTCATTGAGGAAAAGAATAAGCTTGACTTGAAAAACACAATTTCCATATTAAAGCTTGAGAAAGGAAGGATTATGAGTGGCAATTTTTTTTTTGTAAAGGTATTGAAGAACAGAAGCACATTAATGGGTAATGGATGGACGTTGGAGGCAAAGGTCTTCTGTAGCATCAGACAAGAACCTTCTTCCATTCAAAATACTAAAGTTGGGTTTTGAATAGTGTCATAAAGTACAAAAACCCATCACCAAGGCAACAAAGGAGTGACTGATGGAACAATATCATTCTAACCAGCCGTTTGCAGAACACAACAAATAAGTTGCCTCAATGACATCTATAAATGGTGGTGTGCAAACCTGTTGTTCAACTACAGGAAAACATCTACTTGTGCTAACAAATATTTCTTCAGTGATTTAAGGTGTATGGCTTCTGGATCAAATAGTTATTTCTCATCTTTTTTTATATTCAGTTTCAAGTTACTATTCTATCTTTTTCAATAAAAATAAAACCACCATAAAAATGATAGATTTCCCCAGTGTAGAGCCGACTCCAGCAGTTAAAGATTTAATTTTAGTTTCCTACCTATCTTGAACAAGTTTAATATGCTATATACTCTCTCCTGGCCTATTTTGTGTCCATGTAGTTGTTGGCATTTTGACAAAATAAATTAGTTTCTATATATATGTACTAACATGGGCATGGTGGCATGTGTATAATTTTTCTTTTTTTGGTTCTACCATATCTGTGCATGCCTGCACAATCAAAACAAATTGTGCTTACTGAAATGAGCTCACATGCTGTGGCCAAAAGCAAGAAGGGCAGGAAAATCAGTTAGGTAAGGGGCTTAACCGTAGCCCTTATTATCCATTTATTTATTTTTGTATTATTTTTCTGCAACATTTGGAACCAAGATGGCAATCAGGCAATATTTCCGGAATTAGAGGTCGGTCTCACACCTCCTTGTCAAACTAATTAAATATTGAACAGCCACACAATTTTCCAGCTACTAGTTAAATCAGACCGACGCTTCCCTGAAGTGAAGGAGACAGCCAAATGCTGGAGTGAATTTGTCACACCTACTTCCACATACAAATACGCGAGAAACACATTTCACTCCGGCTGTGCCATCAGGGCCCTATTTAAGCGAGAAGGCAGTTGGTCTTTGCGCTCTGTAGTAGTCTTTTGCCATTTACAGATGATTTAATCAAGGTAAACTTAGTGTACAGCCATGCATAATTGCACAGCAATCTAGTCGAGCACACCTCAAATCAGACTTCAGATGGCTGGAGAAAATTAACGAACCAAAGTAACTGCTTAGCAAAGCAGCTGTGATCACTTTTTTCTACCCTTTTTTTTTTTTTTTAAGTAGCTTCCAGTTAGATAAAGAAGAATAAGATCAACCACTCAGATCTTATTCTTTTGGTCATTATCCATGTCCCACGTCCCTAAGTAAGGGTCAGAAAATGGACATACTCCTGATCAGAAAACCTCACTTAAAGGTTCTCCTCTTTCTTCACCACGCCAGGCCAGAGCTGCACCTGTTTACTGCAGACATAATCCCAAAGCATTCGTTTTATGCTACATCCCAGCATAACTTGTGCACAAGATACCCCAACCTCCTCCACTTAAGCGGATCCTGACCCTTGCGCTTGAGTGCCCAGAGCTTTTCCGCTAAAAACTGTAGCTTCAGATCTAAATTGGCTGATTCACTCATCCCAGTTTTTTTTTTTGCATTGAGCTAAAAATTGACCCACTGCATGATTGAGATCATTGTTTGAACCAAATCAATTTCAAGAGCAAAAACGAAACCTTGACTTACCAGGCACCCTTCAGTTAAGTAAATGTTTTCTTAATGTATTACTTGAATTACTACCAAAATTTTGACTGTGTGGCTTCTTTTGTGTGCTGAAGGACATAGTGAGTTGTTTTTCTATCATGATTCAGGCTTAAAGCTGAGGTGCAATCACAGTTTTTATGTGTAATTATTACATTATTCCTGTTTTGCAAGATAATGTACAATCACAATAGCTATGGTCATACAGTTTGAATGAAATTAATTTCACTTTCATACTACTGAGAGCCCTGCCATGATAGTGGGATTACAAGTATATCTTGATAAATTAGAATAACTCATCTGGAGTATTTTTGTGAGTGATGGTATTGTGCAGTTCGACGTTCATTTTGGAGCAAAATTCCATTTTGTATTCTCGTGATGCCCTGTTAAAAGTAAATTTATTGCCTTAGAACAGGACAAACAACTTGTCAGAAGGTCAGGAGTTGTGTTTTGAAGCTCCCTCCCTGCAGGAATATTAGAGTGTTGACAACTTTGGCTGAGAGGAAATTGAATTTATATGAGTCAGTAGCTCTGAGGAATGAGTTATTACACACGCTCTTGGAGATTGTGGACGCAGTCATCAACACTCATCTTGAATATCTACTTTTTCCTTAGGAGAGCCAAAATCTTGAGGGGGAATACTGAAAACGAGGATTAAAATTGATTTATTTTTCTCTGAGCTAGAAAGATAGTGTCAGCTGACCTGAATTTGTTTCATAAAGAGATCCAGCATCAAAAGAGGAACATTTGTAGGCAATTTTGTGAGCACTTTGTACAGTGATTAAACCAGTGTTACACCAGGCATTATTCTTTATTTCATACAAGTTTTAGAAGTCTGAATAATCTAAGTGTTGATAAACATTTTGCATTACAGAGATTAGTGAAATTAATGATTTAATGCATTTCTGCACCACAGACATGTTTAAATGTGTTACACTAGCACCCATAGGCAAGATGTATTGTAATAGCAACACCTTTCAACAGCGAGTACTGTCCTGCAAATTCCCCACTCGGTCGATGTGCAGAGAGACTCGTCAACACCAGGATGACAGGACCCTGGGTGGGATGTGTGCAAGAAACACATCCCACCCAGCATCCCATCCTGGGTTGGGCTTGAAACCTGTTGTTAACTGCTTACAGTTGTCGTAAAAATTATACTTATTTTTTATGAGATCGCCAATGTTTAAGAAGATTTCATCAGTAAATCACGAGTTCCTGTTTCTTCAGAGACAAACTTCACTTTGCTGTTTAGAAAACAATTTAAGTAAAACAGATTGTGATTATATTAAGTGAGAAAATGCCCACACAGGCACAACTAACTAACAGCAGCTTACCCAAATCCTCTGTCTGAGCAGCCATTATTTTTGAAAGTTTTAAAGTAAGTGTAACAAAGAAGGTGTGATTACTGCTCCAAGCATGAAGTCAAGTTTTGGGGCAAAAAATACAAAGGTTACTCGCAAGTATCCTGAAAAAAAAACAAAAAAAACCACGCACTTTAAGCATAAAAAGTGTTGAAAAAGTGTTACCAGGGCTACCTGGAGAAGCTGAATGTAAAATAGCTACATTCTAAATAAAGACAATAAATTGCATGTAAAATTTAGAACTACACTAACCTTTAAGGTTTTGAAGTATCGAAAAAAAAAATGCTAGTACTATAATTTTTTCAGTTTCACAATGCTCCCATTTTTTCTTGAGTAAAATTTGTTTCTTTTCACTACTTGTATTAATAACTGTATTTATGCATAGACAACACTCATGCATTTTAGAAGATAGGCTTTTAAATTGAATGTATTTGTAATGTGGATTTGTAAAGTATTTGTAGCATTCACATTTCTTATTTCTGCATTTTTTCAGATTAATTTTAATTATTTGGTACTTTTTTCTGATGTATTCTAATTTTTACATTTTCCTTCTATCACACCACTTTTTTCAGCTTACTTATGCAGTCTTTTAAGTCAGTGTAAGAAAAAAAAACAACAAATTATCAGTACATTTTATTTATGCTTTATAAAGTGCATAGCCATTTTGCCATTGAGAAAAGCCCTTTTCTTTTCCATCACTACGATACACTCAGACACAGACTTTGACCTCCCAACGTTGAAGGATAAAATTTTGAGAAGTAAACCTTTTTGCCTCAGAAAGTTTTACCCTTTGTGACCTGTCTGGGAGAAAGTGCTTGATGTCAGAGGTCAAGATGGTCCTTTTGAGTTCTCCCTGAAATTGCCATTTGATTCTCCCTGCGGTTCTAAGAGATAAACATTTTATGCTTACATATTATTCCTTTGGAAGCCAATATAGCAATATTATTAATAATATTATATTAAATAATAATAATATAATAGTTTCCTGTCCATGGAAAGTACACATGTACCAGTTATTCTTATCTCCCATTGTAGCATAACTTCTAATTTGTTTGCTGTAACTCATGTCAGTATAACAAAAAGCAAAACAAGATCAGTAACAGTTTAAATACTCTAAGGTTCTGTAATTGATTGCATATGGTACACTAAGTTAGAGTGTTACTTATTTGCAGAAATAATCACTGACAAATGTAGAGACTCATAGCTACAAAATAAATTATCACCATGTGCTGGTTTGTACCTGTTGATACCAATTAGTTCCTCATGAGTTGCTGTAGTTTCCCATCTGTTCTCTGTCCAACGTGAGAAAAAAAAATAGCGCTTCATAAGGGACCCATTTTCTCTTTTAAATAATCTAACAAAACTGCTGCAGTGATGTCGCAGGACAAAAACAGGTATAACTATCCACTGGCAAGTAAAAACTAAGGGGAGGACTGAAAATGGACAAACCAATTGGCTAAGGCCTGTTATTGTCCAGCACATAATCTCAGTTAGATTTACTTTATGGCTAGACAGTGAAATTAAACAAAATGTGTATTTTCAAGATGTGTTGGACAAACATATACGCCCCTAGCTTCCCTCGCTGTGAGCATAGATTGCACTATTTTCTTTGATTGCTACATTGTACTTCAGGTAAATAACTGTTTGAAGCCCTTAGGGGGGATGCAGTATAGTTTTTATCTCTCTATATAAATAGGTTTAGTAGAACTACTTAGCTTTTGATCTCACAGATCTTACCCTTTTTGTGCTTTACATTTACAGTGCATCATATTTTCAACTAGATGACAGAAGAGCTTCAATGACTTATTTTTTGACAAAACTCAAACAAAATTTATGATGTGATGGGAAATGAAAGGAAGTTTAATTATGATCTTTACGGATGATAAGAAATTAATTTAAAATACTTTAAATTTAAGACTCTACATCTTACTTTCAACATTTGCAGCTCTCACAAACTTAGGTTTATCCAACAGTGTAGGTAACAGCCAGCTATTTAAGATCTCAGTCATGGCGCCGTCTTTGCTCAGTGAGGAAATTATCACTGTGACCCAGATGCCTAAGAACCTAAGAAGTATTTGATCTTCCACTTGGGATGGATTTGAGTTTTTCTGGCTCGTCATTGCACTAGAATTAATCCAAGTGCTAAATTGGAAGTCATTTCCATATTTTAAAACTATGTTTAGTTAAGGTGAAAGGAGTTTTTAAAGGTTTCTAAAAGGACATCCTGCCTGCCAACCAGTAAAAAATGACTCAGAGCGGGAGGAGGATTATGTTCCTAAATGGGCAAATTACAAATCTATGACATTTCCATTAATACCTGACAAGTGCTCTCATCCAGACATTATTATTTTAGTTTAGCTCTAGCCTATTATATCTAAATCAAATTTGTCTTAATTTTTGTTACATTTTGGGAACTACATTTATATGCTCAAAATAACTCTGAATAATTTATGGTATTTACCTGTCAACTTTCGTAGACCTCCTTTACATCAGGGTCAGAACTCACCACATCATTAAAAAAAATCCAGCATAAATGGTTTTTGCTGGGTCTTAAAGAGGTCTTTCTGGAGGAATCAAAAAACAATCAAGAGTTTTCAGCTTGTTTTGAGCATAAATGTTTCAGATCTTTACTGTAGCAGCAGAATATCAGAATCCTTGGTCTAATAGAAGAGTCAGTTTTACTTGTGAAATATGGCTCCCAGGTGGGAATAAGTGCGCACACATCCAAATTGCACATACAGGCAAAGAAATGGCAAGTAGAGAGGAAGTGTTACTCATCTAATTTCTTGGTGGTTTTGTTTTTATCTATTTTTCATCACTTAACTTTCTGCTGCTTGCTACTGTGCTGTATTTTTTTATCCGTTTGTTGCTATCTGCCATTTTTCAGTATCTAAGCCAATTTTATCCTGTCTGCATTTGTCCTCTTCCCTCTTTGTCATTTTTATTTCTTTATTCTTCCTCTCCTTCCATCTCTTAATTGATCAAAACTGAGAAAATAAAAAACTCAATTACATCATGACAGACCCTGTGAATAAATGGAGAGCTTAGATGAAAATGTCAGTGTTGTGCATAATTTCCATCACGCCATCCCACATGCTATTACAAGCTGACTCATATTTGTCCTATATGAAAGTTCAAATACTTAAGATGGTTTTTCAAGCCTCAAAGTGCCATTAAGTCTGTTAACAATCTTCAAAGCAAAAAGACACATTAATTTTACAAAACACAATGAAATAACACTGAAAAACTATTTTTATTTGTGATGATGTAAAAAAATAAAAACAACTGTTTTAATTTATGAAGTCAGAAAAACGCTGACAATAATGCCTGCAACTTTTAGAGGATATCACTTAATATGTTTTACCTTTTAATTCTATGGCCTGTGCATTTATATTGAACATCATCCTGCTTTCTGAACCTCCTGCAGCTCAGATGAGCCTGGATAATATTATCGGCTAAAGCCTGAACAACAAGGCAGGATATCTGAGCAGGTAACTAATCCAACTAATTAGCCAGCTAGTTGGATTAGTTGGTTAGCTAATCAAACTACCACTTAAAAAAAAAAAGTAGAATAATATGCATAATAAGCACTGTCAAATTTTTATTCATTGTTATGAAACAAGCTAAATCTCCGACCGGTCAAACTCTGTGTCATTGGAGCTTCTTCCAAAATTAGATGTTTATATAATCGGACCAATCATTTCAAATTAAAATGTAAACCAGTTGAACTGAGTTCTTGTTTAAAGCTGAGCAATTGCCCTGGGAGATACATGAATCAGGTAGTCACTGCTTTACTTCTGCAAAAACGTACTTAATATAAAAATTAAATACTACAGTGACTCAGTTCATCATTAGCCTTTGAAAAAACTTAACTCACTAAATTTGCAAACCATGTGAGATTTGTTTCTCCCAAAGCAGCTTATTAGGGAATATTGTTTATCTTGCCAAGCAGCTGGAATCCAAGCTACATCACCGCAGACCATTCAAGATCCTTTTCTCTGGCAGTTTCGCATGGGTATTAGGCATGACAGCTGTCAGTGAAAGCAGCTTGAGAGCTTTTGAATGCTTCATTGAATCAACTGCGTCATAACTTAAGAGTATAATTTTGTGAAGAGCAGCACACTCAAGATGCATTTTCCAATTAAAAAATCTGTATTTTTCACTGTTTTTTTTTACATGCCTTTGCCAGAATATCATTTTCTAAATTTGCTACTGTGCACCTCATTGCCAGATGATGCTTTCTTGCAACATAAAGGTCCGGTCACCTGCTCTGGATTCCTCTGGCAAAGCTTGTCCCTTCTGCAACACTTTAAATGGATGACTTTGCAGATTTCTCAGTGTAGCAGGTTGTATAAGCCCTCCCAGAATGTTGCCGTCTATGTTGAAAAAGAAAACAAGGACATGGTGGCCAAAGATGAATATGCAAAGTGTTGGGATTCAGACTTATCCATTTTACAACCTAAAGATGCAGAAAAGCAGTGCCACAGGATGATGTTGCTACCGCCACATGTCACTGTGGGGAAGGGAACCTGCTACATTTTGAATATTTTTCATGTTGTCCCAACACATTCTCCCACCCATCAATCTCTCCAGAGTAGGAAAGTTTTGTTTTGGTAGGTTCCAAGTTGTGCAATATTAATTCCAACTTGGGATAATTTTGATAATCTTTCAAGACCTAACCCGGATTTAAATATTCCTACAACTTTATGAGTGATGAAGCTGACTTTTCCACTGTGTTCCTTGGTCTTCGTGTTCTCCGACAAACCTCTGAGGCCTGCACAGAGCTTCTGAACTGACAGTAAATTACACACAGCTTCACAATGGATATTCCATGGCAATCTGATTAAAACTTTAGAAATGACTGAAATGTTTTAAGAAATATAACGTGTTGCTTGTTTTGTGTTTCTTATGCGACAGTTAGTTTTGAGCAATTTCACTGTTTAATAGTGGCTTGCTACAGTATTTGTGTGTGTGTGTCTGTATGCCAGATCACATCAATGAACTACCCACACAGGCAGAGGGAGCTTGGAGTGTGAGACCATGCTTCGTGCTTCCAACACATTTATAATTCAACATACTGTTACAGCTCCACTCGCTTCCCCTCCTCTCTCCTACATGCTCCGATCGTCTCTCGTTTCACTGTATCTCTTTCTGCTGCTTGTTGTCTTTGTGTCTCTTCTTTCAAAAGCCACACCTCCCCTAGCCGCTCTGTCTTTTTTCAGTGTTGAATTTGCTTCGTCAGCCCTTTTTTCCCGTGCTTTTTTTCTCTGTACACCCTCCTGCCCCCTTATATTATTATTTCCTGGAGGAAAAGATGGCCCTAGCGGTCCATATGGCTCAGCACCAACATGCAATATGTTGGTGCATGACACGACTGTGTCTCTGCTCTGCGAAGCAACAGAGAGGGAGAGTAGGTGCGTGTCGACACTGTTCGACTGGCAGCCACCCTCCAAACGATAACCACATTGCTTTCCATTTCCCACGACTTCCTTTGCATGATTTCAGGTTTGCTTCTATCAACCTTTTGTGATCCGATGACTAAATATCGCATTTCTTATCGATTCTTCTAAGTCAGAGTGTTCCCAGGAGACAACATATTAAGTGTTCATTTGTTGTTTTTCTCATGCCACCCACTTATACTTTATGAATGTGCTTTGGCAGTCTCTGTGCATAATTTCTCCCTCACATTATTTGTCATTCCCTTACTGTTTTATCTTCCTTCAGTATTTTTGCGTCATTCATATTTAATTCCTGTTGCCTTTCTTTGTTGGTTCCCTTTACTCTTTCATCCTCCCCTGCAATATTCTGTCACTCACTCTGTCAGATGCTTCCTTTTCCCCCAGAGCACCAGCGTGTATCTAATATGTTTGGTTATGAGTGTTATGGAGTTCGTTCTTCAAAATACTGTATTCCCCAGCCAGTGTTTATACAGTATGTAAAGGAATCTATTGTATTGCGCAGGGTATAAACTTTCTAGAGATCAAAAACCAAATAGCTCTTTGAAAATCTCACACACCATATTGACATCCGTTTTCAGAGTAATATGAGACAAATTTAATTTAAGCGCTGTTAATAAACACTTCAGATTATCAATCTGATTTTAATGTCTCACAAGGAAACCAAAGGCAATAGAAAATGCAGTTTTTAAGTGATCATTTTATTCTTTGAGAGAATACCTATAAAATGTCATTGCTAAATTATTCCTCAATTGTGAGTGGCCACATTTTTTAGGAATTCAAGTTAACGTTTGCAGCCACACGTGCATCTTATTTTTGTCAGACCTGTAGAATCAAATAAACAACTGAAACAGAAACTTTCTGAAATCATGTAGTAGGTTAAACGATTTTCAAAGCAACATATACGTAAGTAAATGTAGCAGATGTCAAAGTTACTGATAAATGTCTCTGGAAAGAGTTAAAAAGATATTTCAGCTGATGGTCAGCGTTTGAAGAGGTGACCACCTCACATATTTACTTTAACACTCTATATCTAATTTAACACTACTTTTTGTCATTAGGCACATTTTATAACAAAGTGGGGATCTTCAAGACTCCATTCTCAAACTATTTTTTTATTTAAAATATATATAAGTGCTGTATACCTATAACATTCATACTGATGTCATACAACTATATGATTATCTATCTGCATATAATCACAGTCTGTAGCAGTTACTGAATCAATGTGTCCAAAGTATAAATGATTGGTTAGGTCAAAAATAAAACAAAAACAGCTGTAGATATGATATTCCAACATTGATCCATCAAGAAGTGCAAAATGGCAGGTAGACACCAAAAACTTAGCTTGAAGTCTGTATTTTTACCTAAAGGGCTATTAAGTTTAAATAGATTTTTTTAAACTTTGAGACCGTGGTTACATTTACGCAGAACTTCCAATATAGTGACATTATATAAGCAGCCCAAGAAAATGTGAAAGCGAACATATAAATACCTAACATTTGGCTTGCTTGAAATGGTAAAAAAGATGAGCATAAAATTGCTAATGTCAAGACAGGTAAGATGCTTATTCTTGCAATAACCTCTGACTCATAGAGACGGCGCACAAGTCTCCAAAATGTAAAAATAGGTTTAAGAAGATGCACACACATTTACCATTCTCTGGCATCTCTTCTAATTCTTGGCTCAGTCTTACAGGTTGAGCCTAAAAATATTAAATGCATTCATTTCTTCACACAGAGAGCAAACATGTTAATCAAGTAAAATTCTGTTAACTTGCCACTTATTTGTCAAATGCTGCCATGTTTTCAGGGTTTGCTCTTTCCTCTCTTGCCCCATCTTCTTGTCTCCTTCCAAAAGAGCAAAATGGTTAAATTACCAATTTGAAAATGGGAACTGCAAATATAAGAAATGATGATTTATATCTTTCAATGTTCATAAACTACTATCATTGATAGGCACAGTATTGCTGCACTGATATGGTTTTGTATTTAAAGAAATACCATACATCTCCTGTCGATGTATGGAGTTCTGAAATAATCCTTATTCTACTTTTAATATTTTCCAGTGTTATCAAATGTATATTATATACATTTGATGTAATCATGAAGACAAATGGAATTTAAATAAATTATTTCATTGGTTTATCAAGTTTTCCAACTTATTAAAATATTATTGGTTCCTAATAATGTATTGATATCAGCAGAAACATGGATTTGCGCAACTGCAAATCATACTATTATGATTGCTATTTGGATTTTCATGATTTGATATCTATATCAAGAGAGTAAATATTTTTGAAATTATCTGTCATTTAACAGGTTCTAACATTATTTAAGTCCAACCCACAAAATAGGCATTATATTTTGGTCATTTATTAAACAAAATTATTTAAAAAATCAGAAAGTTGTGTGCAAAATTAGTAAGCGCACCCCTGCTGTTTTAATAGGGTTTAAGAGAGTAAGCATTGGATGTTTGGCACTTTTCTACTCCATTCTTTTCTGCATCGTACACAAAATGACAAAATGCCAACAGCAAAGATTTTAGATGAGCAACTTTTGTTTCTCATTAATTTGAAAAGGTCATTTTCAAACCAATATTTTCACCTAAAATGTTCAAAAAGCATTCTTGCCAAATTCAACCTGAGGTAAGATCGCACAATTTCCAGAGAAACATGAGAAAGCCCAAGAGGTATTTCTCAGACTTCACAGACTTTATTTACAGTAAAGAAGGTGTTTGTAAAGAGCATTTTTTTTTACGAGAGGGAAAATTGGTAGCACAGCTTAAGAGACTACTTAAAAACATGCTTGAGAAAAAAATGTTTGACTATAATGCACAGTGGCAGCATTTGATGAAAAAAAACACAATTTAGCTTTCCAAGATATTGAATTTATATTGAACTCAACTTAAATTGAAGTATCAGTATCTGCAATACAGTTAAAGTTACAAGCACTCATGCGCTGCCTACTAATAACATAGTTTGGCATTTAGCTAGTTGCATAAACTGACTTTCTTTAATCCCCGCGCCTGATCTACAGTATACCTCTAGCGGCTGAGAGTGGAGCAGACTTTCTGTAAAGAAAGGAAAGTGTCAGGAGTATGCAAGTTAATCTTAACTGATATTGCAATATGCAGCTATGGCATTGCAATGAAATGTTTCTCTGACATCATGCAGCCCTAAAACACACAGCATACAGCGCAAACTGCTTATTGCAGTTGTCAATCATGGTGCTGGAAGGCTGATGATCTGGGCTTATTTTGAAGGTAATGGACCCTGGCACCTTAAAGAAATAGAGTGAGCATTCAAATCTTAACTACGATAATGTTTTTGACAGGC
Organism: Brachyrhaphis roseni; assembly: GCA_903066815.1. Classification (NCBI taxonomy): domain Eukaryota; kingdom Metazoa; phylum Chordata; class Actinopteri; order Cyprinodontiformes; family Poeciliidae; genus Brachyrhaphis; species Brachyrhaphis roseni. The sequence goes on from CAEFZY010001985.1 coordinate 26,031, forward strand.
ATGTGGAGGTAAAAAAAATTGACCATAACCATGTCAACAAGACAGTGATCATAGATACACCAGAAAAACTGAGATTATTATTTCAATAACTTTCTGCTGAAGATTGTTCAACAGAGTGTATAAATCTTTGGGTGTAGCAGTTTCTCTAGCTTGACTGTCATCAATTATGTTGTTTAATAAACGACAACGGTAAGGTATCTGTGTCGATATAAAATAATTTGTGTTATATAGTAACACATGTAATTACTTTCACTTCCGATGATTGTATATCCACATTGGAGGTGGATTAAGTTGCACAAAATTGGTTGGGACTAAAAACAAGAGACAAACTAATTTCAAAGGATGCAATCATACACACATCCACTGGAGAGTTAAGTCTGAGAGGAAAGAAATAATTATTCAATATAACCTTCAGTGCTTTAGAGCCAGAGGGACATGACTGACCTTTGTGCATGTACACACAGGCAGACAGATGCTCACACACCTTACCCACATGCACAGTCGCAGAGATTCCCACACACATTCATAACGCCTGCAGCTCTGTGCTTGCACACTGACTCATCTCCCATTGGAGCTCCACAAGAGCCATTCACTACGAAGGGAGCGCTACAGAGAGGACAAGAGAGAGACAGAAAATAAAAGGTGTTTATGGACAAGCAGAAATGAGGCGAGGGAGCCGGGAAAGACAGAAGAAATAAGATACAAAGGGAGAGGGACATAACAATGCTGAGCGAATCGGAGAAAAAGTGGGAGAAATCATTAGAGTGAAAACGTCAAACGCATCAACAAAAAGCAGCAAACGGGAACGAGCAGAAGAGTTGGTGTAAAGGTGAATGGCTCCCTTGCTGAATAATGATCAGATGCGAATACTGATGAAGCCCGGAAATAAAGGACACATACACAGGCACTAACACGCACACGATGGCTGGAAACAAATCAGAAAACAGTCTTCACATTTATTCATTTTGAATAAATATGTATTAATTTTGCTTGCAGAATAGAATGAAAGAATAGACAGAAAGGAATATGCAAATAAAATTACTCAACATCTGGTTTCATTCACAGAGCTGACATCCAGAATGTCAGAAAGTAAAAGGAAAAGTGTCCAACAGAGTCTGCTTCTAGGTGGTCTTAACGGTGTCTTAACAGGACAATCACCTCACGTCCATGTTAGCTTGTCCATTCCTGCAATTGTTTTCTATGTTTTGCTGTAGATTTTGTGAAAGCATTTTGCCTGCTGCTAGTTACAGCCTAAAGATATACCTCAGATATTTTTACAATCAGCTGCACTGCGATTCTTAGGATCATGTTGCAGGGACATCTACACTCTGGCGTTGGTATATAGTGTTGCTAGGAGCAGCACAGAGAAATTCATCGCCTCTGGCAGAATGTGTAAACAGTCTTCTTACATGGTGACAAATTTAATTAATTGAATTCTGCCTCCATTATGTAGCCACAATGAGGAAGATGAGGTATTTTGAATAGCACAAATCAGGTGGTGTGAAAAAATGAACATTTGCTGAAAAACATATTTTTGTTTTGTTTTGCACCTATTTCACCCTAAATCACTCACATATCTCATAGAACTTAAAAAAAAAACAACTAACCTGACACCAAGGTCCTGTAACTTTGGAGAGAGGTGGGAAAATAGGGACACACAAAGTTAAACAGAAAGAAGAATAACAGGGAGTAGGGAAAAACTCTTTAGGTCAGTTAGAGGTGGATGCTGTCCTCTCAAATGCACTTTCCATTTGTCAGAGTATCACTAAGACCCATGGGCTGAGAGGCTCATGCAGCCAGCAACACTGAGCACTGCCGCCCATTTCAGGCATCGTTACGTTGCAGAATGTTCCAAACTTTGTAGCATATACAATTTTCTGCACTTAACTGGAGCAACGGCCGAAGCAGAAATGAACAAAACTCGAGTTTGCAGCCTCAAGACAGACTGCGTTACAAGAGAAGATGGCATGAGAGTCCCCATCTCCCTCATCAGCAAAGGTTTTAACATGCATCATCATGTCTTTCAATAAACTGAGTAGGATTACTGTGAGGCAAAAGAAAGTTGTAATCTAATGCTAAATACTAACAGATAAAACCACAATTAAATGCACTGTACAAAATGAGACAAACGTAGTTTTTCTTTACTGTTATTGTCAGTGAACTATTTTTAAGCTTCTCTGAATATATGTCAATTGATTCTGCCTTTGAACTTAAAAAAAAAACATCCACAGCAAAAACAGAAATTGGCAACGCTAGAAAACACAAGGCACAAGTAAGCGTAAAGACTCAGAATCAAATACCAAGCTTTTCGTAATCTTGTCCAAACTTATTTGTAACAAATCTGACTCAGCCCGTACTAAGGGGCTTTGTATCATCTACATCTGAAATAATCCCATAGAACTACCCATAGCACATGCTTGAATGCCTTTTCTAACTCCAATAAATATATGGAGTACTACCAGGCACCCTCAGTGAGGGTGTTGAGCTTATCCAGTGTTTCATGGATAGGACACAAACTCCAACAGTGACCACTGTAAACATTCATCCGTTATCTATACCTACTTGTCCTTGCAGAGTTGCATGCTACTATCAATGCAGGGAGAAATACGATTCTATCTGTTAGTTTATTAAACATTAAGATAATACTTATTGTGTCTTTGAGTTGACATCCCGTTGTCCTGTCTTCTAGCATCGATGTTCATGTCATCATACAGTACTTCTCCTTTCTCTTAATAATGCATCGTACATTCTTCTTGAATTTGCTGCCAAAGCCATCATGTCTTTAATGGAAGATGATAATTAAGCTATTCATTCTTCTTAAAGTTTCCTTTTGCTTTTGCACAAGAAAGTTTCAACAAAACTATTTTAGTGGCACAGGCGTGCAACTTGAAGAGAGAGACACATTTGAGTATTTTTGCTTCTATGGATTCAAACTGAGTTTACAGCTTCCGTCATTGTCACATTGATGACTTATTCAGAAACTCTGTAGGAGGATGGATCTGTTTTAGCAAAGGCAGCAGCAGGACATCTCCACATTTTGCCCCAATAAATTTTTCATATTAGGGGATTAGACATTAGAAAAGGAATGAAGGCATAATAAGAAAAACTGAATACAGACACAAAATAAAAGAAAGTGCATGTAGCGTCTTTCACATAGTCAACAACAAAGATTATATGTTTCCGTCACCCTCCTATTTTGCCCTGACTCTCCCAACACTCACCACTGAGTCATCCTCTCATGTACATTCAGCATTTGTCTCTCCGTTCTTCCCAGCCGATCTAACCTCCCTGTATAAATTCCTCCCACATCACCTCTTTGGGTCCCGGAGAAAATTGGAAACCTGTCCTTTCTGTTTTAAGATTAACTTTCAAAGTCACTCATGCTATAGACCTGTACTAAAATCAGACTGAAGTGACCAGTGAGAAAGTAATGAGCTCCTTTACTTATAGCTCCTGAAAAGAAAGAGTGCTTTGATGAAAAATACATATAAATTGTTTCAATGCAAATGTCAAACATGCAAGTTAATATCTGTTCACATTGTATAAAGTACTATGATGTGTAGAGCCCTTTTTCCAGCAGAACCAGGTGTAACATTAGATTTAAAACATTATCTTTTGAATTGTTAAGGATACCCTTGTAACCTTAACAATAAGGGTTAGAGATATAATAAATATATATACTATTGAGAGATATGAGAGATTGACTTTTTACCCAATGTGGATAATTTATCTCTCATAGACAATAAGAAGTTTTGAACTTTGATATTGTGCCAGAATATTTGTTTTTTTTTCTTTTCAGTCCTTTTCTTCTTATCCTCTTTCTTTTCAGTCCTTTTCTTCTTATCCTCTGGGAATAAATATGTCAAACATATTAATATCCAATGGATTTGTGATACACCAAACACAAAATCAACAAACAAAGATCTTTATAACAATTGCATATTGTAAACGCAGAACTGGTCAGCATTACAGCTGAGAGAAGATGTGACATTTCAAGGGCGAAGTGATTATCAGTCAGTAAAAACATAGTATCAGATAACAGTCTGGAGCCGCAGACGCAGTACTTTACAACCACTGATCCAGTCTGGAATACACACTCAGCCAGTGATTACACATGCTGTATATTCACACAGATAAGAGGCACTTTCACACCAACAAAACCCAGAACACAAAAAGCTGCTGCATTGACCCACACTTAGCAGATAATTCCTCCCACATAATGTACATCTGCTTGATGACACAACACTGCATCTGTGCATCCATGGTAAGATCTAGAACATTTGTTCGATGTCGTGATCTCAAAGTGTATGTGTTGCATCTGCTGGTGTGCTTTAAAAGACAGAAGCCCCACCTACCAACTTTTTCAGTATCTGCTTGTGCTTTGTGTTTATGTGGCCTCAGCTGCTGTCTTCTAAAAGGTCTTTTTCCCTCACTGAAAGTAAAGACAACAATACACACAGTGGAAGAGATAAAACTATGAAAAAAGGCACATGAAATGACATTACTGAGAACAATACAGAGAGAAGGATAAAGTGTTCATGACTCCACTGTTGTATTGCAACGCTGTTTTAATTAGTCCGTGGATTTTCAAGTCGAACAGGAGGACAATTCTTTTAATTGTCTTCTTGTTCAGATTTAAAATGTCATTTCTAATGGCGAGCATTACCGAGAGGGCTTGTGCCTGTGCAGAAAGCAGCCTTTCAAGCCGTTTAAGGCCTGCTGTAAAAGCCATAATGCAGCAATAATTACCGGAAATGACAGATGTGTCACTCGAAGAAACTTAGTGAAAAGCGAGAAATTTCTCTGGAGGTGTTACCCCTCCTTGGTTTTTCTCTAACTTAGTTTCCAGCTTTCTTGAAGGAAGTTGTTGCAAATATATTTATGCTAATGAAGCCGCCTTGTTAAGCAAAGTTTTTCAAGCTTGACCAGAAGAGTGTATGCAAACACCAAACCTGTTTGGGTGACTGACCTATAATTTCATAAATATTACCCTTTTGTGGGAATAATTGGTCAGTTCTGAATGAAAGGTTATGATTTAAACATAAAAAGAGTGTTTTGAATAAAAAGGAAAAAAATAAACAATGCTTATGCATGGCTTCACCTTTAGATTTGCAGCTAATACCAGGGAAATGTGTGAGTCACTTACCTGTGATGTGCCCCCATTTCCTTTGTTGGCTAATGTCATTACAGACTCACTGTATGTATTTACCCTTTAGTTCCCTTAATCCTTTCAGCTGGATTTACGATGAATGCTAAACAGGATTGCTGTGAGAATACTTCTAATCCTGTTTTGAACACAAAACACAAATCATTTATGAAGGAGACAACCGTGGATGCTGCTTTGTTTTGTTTTTCTATATCCTCGAAACTGCTAATTACAAAAAAGAAGAAGTTGAAAAATAAAAATGAAACAAATCTGAAGTCTACTAATTATTCGGTTGTTCTATATTTCCATTCAATGCATGCCAAGTCATTTCAGACTGGGAGGCAAGAGATTTTGATTAATTTCAGTTAAACTCACATTTGATTAACTGTATCTACAGGTTCCTCTAAATGAATATCATTGAAATGTTCATTGCATGTTGCTAATTTCAATATTTCTTTTTAGTTAATTTTAAGGTGTAACTAACCCCCTGTGAAAGCATCGCCCCCACCCTGGCAAATTTTGAAAAAGTCCACCAAAGTTGAAAACACGGCCAAGTGAAGATCCTAAATTGCATTTCGTTGGGTCTTTGCATATTTGTTCATTCATTGCTTCTATTACTGACTTTTTGATTTTTTGAAATATGATTTGATGATATTTATTCATTCCATGTGGAGTTTACAATATTGCACTTTGACAGAACTATAAAGCCCCACTAATCATAAAGCAGAGCTGAAAAACACCAACTTAAGGGAATAAAGTTGTCCTTGCTTACTTGTTTCAACAAAGTAAATAAAATCAATAAAATCATTTGGCAAACTGATTTTGCTTCAAGTTAGCTGCAAGCCATAAAAAATAAAATATATGCTTAAAGTATTTTAAAGTAATGAATTCATATAATTCATGTGTGTAGCCTTTTTTTTTTAAAACTGAATTCCTGAAAATGAAACTTTTGATGATATTCTGAATAACAGAGTTACACCTGTATGGATGAAGCCTGTCCCTACTGTGCTTCAAAGTTAAATGATATGCCCACCAAGACATCTTGTTCCCTATTACCAACCCAGACAGGTCAAGCTACCCTCTGAGCACACGGCTCCATACACTTTATCTGCTAAGAGTGTGAGTCTAATAAATGTCTGTGTGTGAAGGAACGTTCAGGCAATTTTACAGCAGATATGTGTGATTTATTAGAATGCCAATCCCAAATCTTTGTGGGAAATTCTTTTGGCATGACAACCTTCAGTTGAAATGCTAAAGTTTCATGGCGTTGAAACAAACTTGCAGTAGAAGTTAGGAAGGCTGAGCTTTATTGTACGTTTCACATAACTGGACAAAATCCCGCACAGCCTCAGGCATTACTTTGAAGAAGTGAAGAGGAAACCATGACATTTTAAAACAATAGTATATTATTAGTTATTCTCCAAATATGTTTTGTTTTATATAATTGACAATCCTTGTAGAACAGTGTATGTAATTTAGATTTTTAGAGATTTGTGAAAGCGTATATTATACCACAGGTTTCTGTTGAAGTTTTACATTTTACTGGATCGCTAACATTTAGCCATGAGAAATGTAAATGGCAGTCTGACGCTATGAAGCTTACCAGAAATAGAATGCTCTCTACTTCCATTGTTTGACATTGCCATGCTACATCTTCAAGCTACAAACTTAAGACGGCACGGAAAATTGAAGTCATCGTTCACAACTCCTCCTTCTGTTCACTGATTGACCCGGTCGAAGTTCAACTACAGAAATGAAATTCAGTTACATTGAAGAGACATGAGAATCAAACAGGAATTGCATAGGAAGGCAATGAGTACGCTAGACTAGAATAGAAATTCCCTCATGTGTAGCTAGAAATACTTTTTTTCCTTTCTTTTAGCTAATTTTAATTTTGTTCTTTGTGTATAGGTGTTTAATTGTGTAATATTTTTGTTCTTAGTGTCTTTTCTATTTGGTTGTTTGCTGCTATGAACTTATGTCTTTTGCCTACAGCTACAATAATGGGAAATTCCCAGTAAAGGAACAAATGAGGCTTTCTGCCACTTGATTCTAAAACAGTAGAGGCAACGCTCTTTGTTAGTTTGTAGCGTCACTAGAAGCAAAGAAAAAAGATGTACTAATAAACAAATGTTTTCTAGCTACAGAACAGCACACTATAGGTTTTCTGCTTATTCAATTATTTTGGTAGTTACTTTTGTTTTCATTCACCCTCTTTTGAAGCTACTCTTCAACTTATTATACTCCATTTGCCTTGCAAAAATAAAACTTGCCTCTTTCACAAGATTTGTCTCCTAAGAACCAATTGCACTTTGTTACTTTAGTATTGTGTGACTTTCTGTGTTTTATTTATTTTTTGAATACAGCAGAATGAACACCAAATAGAGCACACCCCAGGCTACACTTATCCCAGCTTCCTGGGCACTCAAATTGAATGAAGCCCCTTTATAACTAAAGTGGGAGTTGTTTTTTTAATATTTTATAAGCATAGCACTTCTCAAGCTTCGGAGAGTAAAAAAGATTTAGTGTTGTCCAAAAAATGGTAAACCAGAGGCTGAAAGAAGAGCGACGGTGTAAGGTAGCACGGAAAAAAAACTTTTATTTGTTCAGACTTCTCCAAAATTATAACACAAACTGTTACCTGAATAATGGTTGGCCCAAGATCGTATGGGACCAAAATGGGGGGAATATGCTTGTGTTGATATGTACCAGTCAAAAGATGTACAGCAGCAATTTTCACCATCTGAAAATGGGCGATGAAGGACCCACAAAATAAAGGAGCTGGGAAAACTTTTAAACCAAAATAGGTCGATCTGTTTTATATGGACATTGCCTTAATTAGCAGAGACATGCCACTGGAGGTCTTAGCAAGAGGTAAATTTTGAGCTGGTGATCTACAAGGCCAATTCTCAATTGGAGCTGGACATTAAACATGCTCTTAAACTGCTGGCAATAAAATGTGAGGCTCAAGGATTGGGAAGATGAATCCTTCTTGTATGGCGTATTCCCTGACCTCAATTGCTGTAAATTACTGCATTTGGAAACTGCCTGGGCAGAGAGGAGAGATCCAAAAGTATTTTAATTTTTTTATAATAGGAAATTTCAGAACAAAAGAACAAAATGGCAGTCACACAGAAAATAAATAGTAAATGAGCTAAATAGATGAATTTTTGCTCACTTTTGTCTGAACATAGAAAAATACAAACTGAGACATGTCTGAAATTGCTTTTTCGATATTTTTTTTTTCATCCCTTGCCAACAGCAATTTTTAATACAACTCTATTTCCTGATATCTTAACATTGCATTTTAATATACTTGTCACTTAGCGGCTGTTTTTTTACTGAGAAATAATTTATTTCCCATGTTGATCTGGAAAGATTGATAAGCTACTACACTTATTATTACATGAGTTTAAACCTATTATTCTTTGCTGGTTGTAATTGTAAAACAGCAAATGAAAGAAGGAGTTGGAAAACAGTCAGCACATCCAAGACCAGGACTTAGTGTTGTCTCTATAAACTATCACCAATGTCAATGAAAGTCTTAGTGGCTTGCAATTTTTGGGAAAAAAAGAGAGAAAGAAGCCCTCCTGAGGGTGGGTTTTATTTACAAGAAAGTTTTTCTTTATCTCATAGAGACTGTGCAGCAAATAAAAATTAAATGTTTTTGCAGCCATTTTGGATTTTGAATCTAAACCTGCCTGGGGTATAAATAGTTTTTAGCTTGAGTGAACAGTGGATATAGATCAAACATCCCCTTTTCTACCTGTCCTTGCTCCCATAATTTTCTTGCATTAGACTGCACTACTTTGAGGAATATCACTACCTCCCATGGCGAAGAAGGGCTGCCAGTGTCAGTTTCCCTGTACTAAACTGACATGCTACCCACACACACGTGTGCATCCCTGTACTCAAGAGATAGTCAGACACTTAACCACCCACATACTGTATTCTGTGACTCTATGAGGACTACAAAAGAAACTGATTCTCAGGGTTGCTGCATTGTCAGCCTCTACAATAGACTTGATGAAACCGAGACTGTGTGAGCCTCACCTACACACAAAGAGATACTCGCTAAGTCCTGCACAATAGTCCTGATGAGTTGATAACAATCGTAATTGACCCGCAGGCTGGGGTAGCTATGACATAGATGTGTTATGAAATGACAGCACGGTTATGTGGGGAGCGAGACAGAGAGAGGAAGTTCAAGAATGAGAGGAGTTTGGAGGTAGATAACAAAGGAAGAGTTGCTGAAATCCAGATACGCTCGTGCATGGGAGGGAATCAGGAGAAGAACGTGTCGAAGGGAAATGAGACGAGGGAGATTTGACAGTGTAGTCAAACACAGGCTACATGAGAACAATGTAACTGCAAGAAAGAGGTAGATTATAAAAAATGTGCACAGAAGTGAGAGAGAAAGTGAGACAGAAACAAGACAAGAGGAGAAGAGGTTACAAGACAGCTTTTATTGCACAACATGTGCTGTGGACAGATGGTGCTGAATAATGTATTAAGGCTTTTACACTGTCCCCGCGTTTTTGCACTGGAGTAAGAAATTAACCCATATCAAGAAAACAATATTTAGCTGGGTTTCCACCTCTTCTATTTTTTTTAAACATTAATGAGACAGAACATAGAGGCGCATTTCTACTTTTATATAGTCACACTGAAACACTTAAAGATTAATGCTAAAGAACAAAAACCTCTGGCATCACCTTAAACCCTTTAATAAACTAGATTTCTGTTTTCATTGCTTCATGTACTTTGATGAAACTCCCATTCAGAGATGCTCCCCCTGATAACGCAGTTAAAGAATGTCAGTACAATCATAAAGCAGAAAAAATAAGAACATAATACACTTAGGTTTTCATGAGAACCTAAGTGTTCAGTAACACTTAGGTTACTGACAGTAACCTAAGTGTATTACTGTCATAGTAGTTTGTAATATATTTATTTAATTCTCTCAATTTGCTAGACTGGAATTGGAAACTGAATCAGTCAACTGTATCTTAGAGTTAAAAAGTCAGACCTTTTTTACAGTAATTTTCTTTATCATTTATCATTGTGAAGTAGCTAAGCTAGCTTGTTTCAAGATGCTCCCATTGGATACATTGGTGGGTTATTGACAAATAAAACTGAACTCCTAAAATTCTGCTATCGATTAAGCAAGTTCCAACACTGAAAGGTTAAAGATCATCAAATATATTTTAATATAACACAGAAAGCCCTCTTTATTAATTATAAAATAATCACATTTCTTGGATTAATTTCACCACTGACACCAGGAATGACTACTGTGGCATTTTCACGTAGGGTCAGATTGGTTTAGATAACTTTTCTTTCTTTTAATAAATTAAATCACCATTAGCAACATCAGCAGTGTATTTACTTGGGTGATCTTTGTAAGGAGTAAATTACAGTGTTGCATACCATATTTTCCGGACTATACGTCACTCCAGAGTATAAATCACACCAGCCATAAAATGCATAATAAAGAAGGAAAATACATATATAAGTTGCACCGGAGTAGAAGTC
>CAEFZY010001987.1:0-20524 GCA_903066815.1 Brachyrhaphis roseni
TATATATATATATATATATATATATATGATCACATATTTACATAGAATAAGTAAATCTGATTAGTTATGGAAGTCTGAGCTCAGAGCTGGGAATGACAGCCTACACATTTAGCAATACAAGCCAAAAATTATTTATCTTGATTTTATTCATTAGAACAATAACAACAAAAAACAAGTTCACAAACACACTGTGTGTGCCAGTGGTTCATGGAGATATAAACTATCAGAAGTTCTTATGTCAAAAGGGTTTATGTCAACCATCTTCACTAAATTATATGAGCTGCAGCCTTTTAAACCAAGGCAATATTGTTGATTTTCTGACTAAAAACCTGCCAAAACTAATGTCTGAGTACAATAAATATGCCAAAGTGAGTCTTTTTAGGCCAAAGAACATGTTTCAGGGATTTTATGTTTTATATTCAGGGACACCTGAATGAGTTTGTTTTTTCCTATAATTTCTCCTTGTTACATTGTTTTTCTTGTATGCTACATCATCATATGTATGCTCCTTTATTTATGTACTTATTTATTCATAATCTTCCTTTTAATCATCTATTAGAGGATTTCCCCCCCCAGACAAAAGCTATGTTATGTTTACAGCTTGTTTGAACCTCTAACAGGACGACACATATTCTTGTGATTCATTGTAAGAAGCATGTGATAAGCACAGATTGATTAAATTGGTCACAGAGGTTAACGGTACTTCAAAGTGGGGCAAAGATCAAAGCGGTCCTCTACTGTCTTTTAAAATAAGTGAATTAAAAAAAAGGCCATGACTGTTTATGGTTAATCTCCTGGGATATTAAAATTGGATGTTTATTCACAGAGAGGACAGTTATGATTTAAACATTATGAATACAAAGCTTGATCTCTTTTTTTATATACGCAAACAAACAAAATTTTGTGAAGAATAAAAAGTAAGACCAAAATACTCCCCAGGCGCAGGTTGTTGCAAAAACAAACAAAAAAAAAAACCTACACACAGTCCAATAACTATCAGCAAATTTTCCAGCATGATAGCGCATGTGTTACAAGGCAAATGTGATAATGAAGTGGATATATCAACTTGTGAGCCAAGAATTAATAAAACAACAATAGCTGAGGATTTGGCCTGTAAGATGATATTCAGCATGTCAGGGTGACTTGCACAAATTCTACGCTAAAAATCAACTCTTCAAATTTATTTTGCATGAACAAATAAAAGCATTTAAAAAATAAAATGTTTATTTGTTCTTTAGTATACTATAGAAATATGTTTAAAACACGGGAGATATTTGTGTCTCGACCCAAACATAAAAATCTGCAGAAGAAAAATTGGAAGCTGGGTGGAGCGAAGTACAAAGCACCCAAGAAAAATTGTTTGAGGTTTAACAAAAATTGACAGATGGAAGTTCACCTTTGAGTAAGTCAGTGACCCTAAAATTTAGAGTTACAAAGAAATGTTTAGAGCAGTAGTTTAAGGAAAGTTTGACTGTTCAATTCAAATAAATGTGAAAAAATTACAGTAATGAGAATAATTTATTTAGCAAGCCAACGTAAGAGCATTACATTAACCACAGGAAGAGGAGTTGTCTACCAACCACAAGCATTAGCTCGTTGGCTCCATCTAGAGGTTTGGAAGTAAAGGTACAGCAAATTAAATTAAAAATTACAAGTTTCTTATACAAGGCAACGCTTGGAAGAAGCAGGACATTCCCTTTTGAAACAGTGAGATAAATTGGCAGATTTCAAAATAAAGAGCTTTTGTTTTGTTTTTTAACTCCTTTAAAATTTAATTATATTTTCTGACAGGATAATATTCACGAAAGTTAATTATTCTCACAAATCAGATTCAAAGAAGTTTGATAAGGCAGAAGTACTGCACCGAAAACATAGATTGTAAAAAGTTTTTTGCAAAAAGAATCAGAATCAGGTTTTATTTTATGTTCTTACAAAATTTTTGCCCTTGGAAAAATACAGATCAACCATGTATTACATATGAAAAAAAAGCCTTCACAATGCATAAATATGTTTATTCAACTCATTTACACAAAGTTACAAAACCAATCTGACAAAATAACCTAACAATTGTTGAAAAATAAAAGTATTTCAGCAAAAAAGTAAATGATTACCAGTCATTTTGTTTCTGGATCCTTATCCAGTGCTGCACAAGGATTCGGGGAAAAAAAAAAAAAATCTTTCAGGGCAAATACATCAAAATAAATAAATGATTGCTTACTACTACTACTAATCATAATTTACTTCCCTATTGCACAAAAAAAACTCCTCTTGATTGATATTAAAAATAAATTGCTCTGACTTGTTAAGTCGTCGTCAACATAAACTCACCAAACGTTAATACTTCCCTGTAAAAGGTTTACAAACTAATTTATGTGACACACACAGAAGGTCTGAGTTTCTTTGTCTGATCTTAAAATGTAAACACTCACATCCATGCCTATTGGTACTGATGGTAAAGATGTGTGATGAAAGTTATATGAAATTTAAAACAATAATAATGACACAAAAAACCCCAAAAATCTAACTTCTAGCATTATTAGTAGCAGCACCATCACTGGAGCTGCTATTGTCACACCTAAAAACGTTCATAGAATAAATGTAGCATTTATTTTACTTTTTAAGTAAAGTCATTTTGATTTCCCTGGGATAGATGATGTAAAACAGGTCAATTTTTCCTATCCCCTTGTCAAAATAGGAACGAGAGGAGAACATTGAATTCGAGTCAGGCACCTGTGTGTTGAACGTTTTCTATGTGAGGTGGAGGGGATGATGCAGTGATGTTGGCCTGTGCCACACAAAGGAATTGGGTTGATAGTAGATTGTAGAGCAGGATAGTGATCTAAAGCACAGACAAACACGGAAAAGCTCCAGCCCTTAATCACTTTCTATGACCATCTCAGTCCACAGACCTTAGTCTTATCTCTCCTCATTTCACCGAGAAGAAGGCATAAGGACCCAGGACTCTTATGTAAAGAAGAATGGTCAAAGAGTTTTGTCTCTGTTTTCTCTGACCTTGTGAAATGTTACATGAGAAATGCTTTTCTATTGTGAGAAAGGAGGTTGAGCAAATACGAGGTAGTAGAGGTGCCAATAGGGGGAGCAATAATAATTTTGTTACAAAAAAAAAAAGTTGATAGAAATGCAGAATCGTTCTATCAAAAATTATACTCAAATTAAAGCTCGAATCTCTCCAAAACATTCAGTATATAATTTCACCGCAATAAAATAATTTATAGGCTTTTTTCCACATCTTAAAACAGGGGCACCAATAAGGCTAGAATGAGCTGAATGTAATACTGTCCAAGCAGAAAAAAAATAAAATAAAAATTCTAAGACTTGACATTTAAAGAACACAAATATAAATACAGAAGCAAAGGCAACTGAAAGAATAATTTATGTAAAACTTTACAAGACAGACTTTAAAAGAGTCCTTCACTGATAGCTCGACAGCATGTTATTCATTTTCAAACCAGTGGGTGGCTCTGTTTACACACGTAAAAAACTTCAGTGCAAGTTAAACTTTCACTGATCATGAAAAACAGACGGATATGACATTATTTACATAAGGCACATAGTTGAGATGTATTACGGCTCACAGTTGAATAAACCCCCCCCCATAGAAAACAACTTAAAATAGCTCTCATACACACAGACATTAATATGATTCTGTACAGAAGTTTACATACAATTATGGACATTAATGTTACATTCATTCTAAGTTTTTTATCGAAGCATTTGAACTGCTCTTTTTACAGAATGGAGAAACTATGAAGTGTACAGTTTCAATGGTGACTAAAAACCAGAACTGGAACTGCATATTTGAATGTATTGTGAATTGTCAAACATTTGCATACTAAATGCAAATGCATGTATCTAGTATCTGGATAATGTACTTTTATAAGCTGCAGCAAAACCATATGCTTTTGTAACCAACAAGAAACTATTTGTACCCTCTCTTTATCAGAAATTGTTGTTTAAATTGGTTAGTTTTCTGGGTTATGTTTTAATAAGGTTGCAGCAATTCCAGAAACTTATTGGTAGCCAGCTTTATCCATCCAAAATTTTGCCTTCAATGTGCATTTTGGATCACGGTTCTCTTGGAACATCCGACAGCATCCGGGATTCAACCATGTGAACAAGATTCAAGCCTGTTTTAAAATGGAAGATGCTGGAACAACAGTTTCATGTTCTCATTCGCAATGAGAACATTGTTCTCATTCGCAATGAGAACATGAAACAAGAAAAAGAAACTTTCACAATAGAGACTTTCAAGCTTGACAGAAATGTGCGGCTGCCCATATGGACAAACCAAATGCAAAAAGAGACAAAGATGGGCTGTTTGGTCACAGTTTGGTGTATAAAACACCTGGTCTGGTGGTGGTAGCATCAGGCTATCAGGGGGTAATTTGCCAAAGTACGGCTAGAATAGTGAAAGGTATCTACCTCCTTATTCTTAAACTCAAATCTGAAGTCTTCATTGAAGAAGACTGACACCATCATATGGTTGAGCTCAATTAACTTTGCTTGTTGAACATAAATTCAAAGAACAATAATAATAAAAAAAATACAAATAGCTGGTGGTATTTTTTCATAGGAGTAAGTAAATTGTAACTCAACCACATTTTACATATGGAGTGAAAATACAAAATAAAAATTTTCAGCCAAACTCTAAGTTTTTAATCCACAACATCTCTTTCTTGTTCCCTTGAATTTCCTGTACAGATATAAAAGAGCGAGTCTTGTATTTGGTTTAGAGAAGGACAGCAAATTAGGCAAAATTCTTTCAGAATTATACAAAGCTTGGATACCGATTCACCTGCTGGATGCAGTGCCTAGCCTTTCTCAGTCCAGAGTCACGTCTTCTTTGGGTTTTGCAGTTTCTGCTTGCGGAGATGAGCTTCGATCTCATGCCTGAAGAAGAGCATTCCCAGCTGGCCATGCGAGGCCTCGTTCATGGCCTTGGACTGCATGCACATTCGGTACTGGTCTGGCGGCAGCTCGTCGGCGCAATGCTTCTCGTGCCACAGGTGGAAGAGGCCGCGCGACGGCGCTCGGACGACCAGGAGGTTGCTGTGGAGGTACTTTCTGTAGAGGTGGACGTCTTCGCCTCCCCAGCCTTTGATGTCAATGTCAAAACCTCCTGGTAGAACAGACATGGTCATCAGAAGATTTGTCAGTGTGTAAAGCTAAACATGTTGCAGCATGGCTCACAGTTATGGTGTCATATTCACTTCCTGAAAAATAAAAAATGATATTAGAAAAGAGGTTGCAGTTTTTTATTGAGAGATTTGTCAGTTAGGACAATGAAGGTTGCTTCCTGCAAGGTTCACAACTCCCTTCTGTTATATCTGCCTCCATCTTTCTTTACCATTTTCTAAAAATTTATTATTTACATACCAAAAACCTCTAAAACCAAATAAACAGAAGGTCCTAGACTGTCCTCATTTATCACAAAAAAATAAGCCGAAAATGAAAATGCCATGTTCGAAAAGCTAAGTACAGCTTTGCTGCTTCCAGAAGATTCAGGAGGGAAAATAGATACCAGCTGCTAACGAAATGCAAATGAATAATTGATCAGGAAATGTAGCCACCTCTGTAAAAGAGTTGTGTTTTAACACAGGCTGGAAGGAAATCAGTAATAACTTTATAGAGAATCTGTTGGTTATAAATCCATTTCTAAATTATTGGAACTCCTCCATTATATGATGAGAAAGGCTATTGAAGAACAGAAAATTTCAACATTGAACAGTCTTTTCGGGTTGGTGATCAAGACATGTCTACTTTTTCAGCCACAGCTTTTTCCATTTTACCTTCATCTCTGTTGAGAAAATACTTGAAGTAGGGATTTTGTTGAATTATCTTCTTTTTCCTTTTACATTGGAGGTTAGATTTCAATCAATTAAATCATCTCAATACCTGGTAAAAATCACATGTGATTATAGATACATAAATTAGTCATGATAAGCAGTGAACCCTCGTTTTACTATGCCTGTAATTCATGATCTGACTTTATAATAATGGTTCTAAGTTTGGATACCCTTATAAATAAAATAGTGAAAGCAAGGTATAATTTAAGGAAGAGCTCTGCAGCAATGATCTGCATAACTTCTATAGTTTGTGGGCTGAATTTAAATACAAGTTTCATAAGTTCACAATTAAAATGTCAAGGTGAGGGGCTTTTACTATATATATTATTTTTTAATAGCAAAGCAAGAGTGGGATTTTGTCTTCTGTAAGTGTTTTCACAGAGCTCAAACTGTTTTAGTGAGAGGGGAAATGTCTATGGCTAAGACAGGAGGCCTAACAGCCTTCTGTTAAAGCAGTCTGGATGACTGGAAGTCTTCACACATTACTCACTGCATGAATAATTTTGCTACCATAAATTGATCAAGTTAAACCTTTCACAATTAGTCCTGGAGTCTATGTGCAAACAAAAGCAAGTACAAAAGCTGCCCATCTTTTTCTTTGTTAGGGCATTTTAGGAACTGTTTAGACAGAATCCATGCATTACGGTTTGTGTGTATCTGCATGTTTTGCCTAAAAATAAAACACAGAATTACAGATTTCAAATTGAAGGGAATTAAAACTGACGAATAGGTGTAACTTTATAAAATACCATATCAACTAAATATGTATTTATTTTAATAATATTATTTGAAAAGTGAACTTTTTATTTTAAAGATTATGGCTGACAGGCAATGAAAACCCAAAATCCAGTGTTCCTTAAAATGAAAAAATTACTTTGAATCTATTAAGATCTTTCTTGAATGTAAAAAAAAAAGGACAAATCAGAAAGCTTATGTTATGCCCTACACAGTAACAGAGACAACTGATAACTAGACAACATTTCTGCAGAGATACATGGCTTACTCTCACAAGGAGAGTAAGGCACAAAAGGCATATGGATGGAAAGTTGAGTGGAAAGGAAATATTTTGGTAAACAAAGTGCACAAAAGAACCTTGTGGAGCCAAACTAAGTTAAGAATTTAAGGAAGAATATCAAGGAATGCACTGAAGCTAGAGAAAGTGTATAAAGAGCCTCAACACATAGAATTATGTGTGACATTAGTCACGACTAAATTAGGTTGAGTTACATCACTCCAGAACTAGAGACGCCAGAAGTGCTATCATTTTAAGCATGAGCCCCAACTACATACTGAATGCATGTACTATACTGCACATAGCTATACTCTTGAGTAGGGTGTTAGTTATTTTATAAAAATAGTTTATTGGTCATATGCAATATTTCATTCTTTTAATAAACTGGATTTTGATTTTTAATGAGCTGTGAACCGTAATCACTTAAATTAAATTATCGCTCTGTGTGTAATGAATCAATGTAATTTATGAGTCACTTTTTCATGACAGACAGACAGACGGGACATAGGAAGATTCTGAGCTATACTGTTGCTGCTTTATTAAATTACCGTTCAGGGTAATATAATAAAACCAAAGCTCTGTATTGTGAATAGTAATGCAATCCTGAGCTGTTAGTGCTCTGCTGTTTTTCATGTCCGTTCAGCAGCGGCACCATTAGGACAACAGCGAGGATATTACTGCCGCATCTGATGAAGCTGTTTTTACTGTGCAGTGTCACGCCTCTGCTCAGACAATCAGCCCTCAGGAGGAACCGATTATGGATTCCTGAAGCCGTTGTAAAGTGCTGTGACAGCTATGTAAATTCTGTTGTGTAATCCTTACCTATGTTGATAAAGTCAGACCTGTATTGGCAGGTCATACCAAAACCAAAATCCCTCCAAAAGCCCGTGTCTTTCTTGATCACCTAGAAGGAGAGTTGCAAACATATTGTGAAAGACGCACAGTAGGATTTGGAGACTTAGCTGCATAAGAGGATAAGTATTTCTAAACTGTCTCCACAAGTAGACAGGAAAATGAGAAAGTATGGATCATTCATGTGTTACCAGTTGTTGCTCCACAGGTGGGATGTGCTCTGGACTTCCATAAATGAGGCCAGGGTTGTACTGGCTGAATAACACGGGGTAGAACACCTTTTTACCTGCAGGGACAAAGCAGCGTTTGACATTTGCTGGTGATCCTAATGATAATTTAGTCACCCAGAGTTTTATTAGTCCTAATAATTATTTCGCTGGATGGAACTACCACCGAGATTTCAGATTGAAGCAGAGAGCAAATGTGGTGATTGATCACATTTCACACCATGCACCCTTAATTCATTTATTACTAATGTGAACTTTAATTTAACCTCAATTACACATTTCCAAGTCAAAGCTGTTTTCGCAGATATCTGTAGTTCCCTCTTTAAAATGTCTATTCGGGCCCAGAGGGAGTCCCTACACCAAAACCATATCCGCACAATGTGAAGTGCTTCTATTCTGGGCTCCTCCTGGATTTCTGAACTCCTCATCTCTTCGCCGACAGCAGCACTTATCATGGAAAACGACACGCTAGTGACAAGGAATGCCAGTGGAAAGTTAATTACCAGATTTGTCAGGGTGCTGCACACAACACGCAGCCAGGATCTATTCCTCTCAAGTGTGGAGGTAAGAAAATGAAAGCTTGAAGAGAAAAAAATTTGATATAAAAGATGAAGGAAATTTACTGCCAAGTTAATTTTTAGACGTGTAGTCAATTCTAGGCAAATCATTTTTACTTTCACTTTCGAAAAACAAAGGGCTGAGAAGTGAAAAGGGATCCCATGCTCACTGTGAAGTATGGTAGATGATCTATGATACTGTGGGTCACTTGGATTGTTTTGTCAGGATGTTGTTTTAATAAAACAGTTTTATCGATATATACCTCCACCTTTTACTGTTAGAAAGCCATCTAAAAATTAACCACCTCACTTTTTCCTCCACTTAGTGTCATTGGAGCCTCATGCCAGAAATAAACAATCTGTAAAATCAGACACACACTGCTTCTGATTATTGTGTGAATTCCAGATACGTCTCAAAGGCTACAGTTAGTCAGAAGTAAAAGCTGTAATGTTTTCAGTGTAGAAGAGACTTTAGCTTGTTTTCTGTTGTAGAGTTTGTGCAGCACATCACCTGGCTGTGTGTTGAGTCTGCAGGTGTTGAGAAAGTCGGCGGTGAAGTAGATGTCCACATCACAGAAGAAAAGCAGCACATTGCCTCCCTTCCACGCTCGGGCCCCGACGTCTAGGCCCCGACCCCGAGAAAACTCCTCGTCCAGCTGAAGCAGCGTGTAGTTCTTGAAGCCTGTCTCCCTTTAAACGCACACACACCGTGGGAGTCATTAGAGAAAAAGACATTTGGTCATATGATGAAACTCTTTTTGATGGAACTGCAACTGAACACAAAGCAATCTTTGTTCGTAGCAGTAAAATATTTATTAATTCTGTTTACACGTATTTTAAAAGCATGGATGAAATTGTTCTCGCAAATTTTCTCAGACTGTCTTGATTTTCTGCTGTATGTGGCTGATTAATGCCATTATCTCCCATGAAGCATGGAGATATTTTTCAAGTGCAACAGCGTTTACATGCATCACCAATGAGCAATATAATTAAATTGTAAAAAGAAAAAAGAAAACCGAAGACCTGAAATGGAAAATAGTTTCTAGACTTAGTAGACTCAAAGAGTTGATTTCAGTGCTGATTTGGATCTAGATGACTGAAGAGGAGTCACTAATTCGGGCCGCAGGAATACGAGCCTGTCGGTCTCTGTGGGTTTTCATTGCTGTGGCGCGAGTAAGGAGAAACAGCTGGATCCAGATGCACACAGCTGTGGCTTTTTCTTTGATCATAACAATTCACACTGTTAGTCACTAATCCTTTACTCCAACGTGTGCCCACGCAGACACACAGCAGATCACACACACATCCCGACATCTTTTTCACATGGTGGCGAGCCTGAGGAAAAAGTGGCTCACGTGTCCAAGTTTGAAGCAGAACAAACAGATGGAAACATCATTTTTCATACAAGTCGCTAATAAAACACATGGAAAAAGCAGCTACAAAGATTTCTGTAGAGGAATTCACTGTAACGAAGGGAAAGAGTTTTTCCATTTAGGTAGCTTGAATCACTCAGTGTCATCCCTCTGCTATGTACGGGTTTTAAGTCCATGAGTGGTGTGCATTAGCATAATATTTTCCTCTTGCACTAATGCGCAAACACCTTTGACACATTCCAAACGTTTCCGCCTCTCCCATAAATACGACAGCAAAACCTTTTGATCCCAAATGTCTCTAAACCTAAAAAAAATACCAGCAACATGATGCACCTTACCGCTTCTTTAACTTTGTGAACAACCGTCTTCACATTCCAAAGATTTCTGATGACTTCAAACTTCAAGACGCATGATGTCCACATGTAACTACATGTCTGTGTGTGCTGTGAGGTGCAGTCGGCTGAAGCACAGATAACAGAATCCATATCTGCCAGCACAACATGAATCCAAACATGGATTCATGTTGTCTGCACAGAGTCCTGGGGGAGCAGGACCGTGTGCAGCTGGCACCAAACTGTCCACAGATGGCAAACTGCAGAACAATGACTCTGCTTGTTTTAAACAACTTTAACGCAACTCCAGCTGCATTCATGTGTTGATTCAGTCTCAGCTTTAAATGTGACAGGAAGTGAGTGAGAGATCAACTAAACCTGTAAACTGTTAAGAAGAGCACCTGCAAGGACTTCGCCAGCATTATGGTGCCTTGGAATAGTATTCAAACTCTGACGTTTTTGACGTTCAGCCACATTGCAACCATGAACTTTAAGATATTTTATTCCGATTTTGTGTGGTAGGAGAACACAAAGAAATACATAAACTGTGAAGTGGAAGGGAATTGCTACGTGGAGCATTTTAAACTCTTAAATTCTAAACTAGAGTAATCTTGGATTCTAACTGGGGCGTTATAAGACATGAAAAGCTTTGATCCATTATGACTGACTGCGTCTTTAAAGTCATCCTCCTACCTTCTGGTGAACCTCCACCACAGCCTCAAGTCTTCTGCAGTCTCTAACAAATTTTCTTTCATAATCTCTCTCTATTCATCAACACTGACCAGCTTTCCAGGTCCTGGTTAAGAAAAGTATCCCCCAAACATTGGGCGAACTGCAACTCTCTGCAGTTCCTCCAGAAGCGCAGCTTGGCCTCTTTTCTTGATTAATTTCACTTTGCCTTACAGTGCCTCATGGGATGTTCAAACCGCAGCAAATTATTTTATAACCTAGCTCTGCTTTAACATTTTCCACAACTTTATCCCTGACCTTTCTACCATGTAGGCTACCTTGGTTTTCATGAAGTTGTTCAATCACATCTTCTCTAACAAACCTTTGAAACCTTCACAGAAGGTGAAGGTTTCACTGATATTTCTACCAATATTAAATAACACAAAGGCGGACTGCATTAACTCTTTAGCTGACTTCTAAAGGCAAATAACCCTTGGGTTAAACATAGCTACAAAGCAAGAGGGAAGAGAGATGGAGAGAGATATTAAATCTAAAGTCTGCAAAAATGCACCCGTTTCATAATTACTTAGGCTGTAACCATAGTTCAGTTTGCAAACAATTCAAGAAAGCATTAAATAAAACAAACCGCTTTATAAAGGTGCAAGTGGGCGGACTTCGGATTTCTAGTGCATATTTACAGTTCAAACACAGTCAAGGATAATCCATCACTTGTTGAAAGATACTGATAAATTCCTGGTTATTTACAGTAGTAGGTGTTGAAAGCCAGGTTTATTTTTTTGAAAGGACTGGGTAGTTTACCTTTTCATAAACTAGTAGGGAAATCCTATTGAAAGCCAGCAAAAAGCCAGGAAGTTTAGCCAGCAAAAGTCCGTGTAACCCTACTTAAATCCATGTTTTCATAGTTGCTTTTATTATTTTGATCTTTTGTCAGCCAGACACATCACCACACAACTCTGCTTGTTCCAACACATTCCTTTTCACTACTGCAGATAAGATGGTCTGCACCCTGCTTCAGCTGAAACTGTGCCAGTAAGAAGTCTGTGAAAAAAAACTCCCCCAATATGTCTCAGCTGTGGTCTTATCCTGTTAGCTACACTCGGTAAGGACAGGGTGGAGGATACTGACTCCAAGCATGACGCTTGTTGATGAAACAGACTTCAGTGTAAGCTCACAATCTGTAGCTTCTGTTTACTCCTGTCACTTTTGGTCGGAGACCAACTGAGCCTGCTTCCTTTAAAAGTAATGATAGTGGTGTTGGTTTTAAATGGGAATCCCAGTGCCATCATTTTGCTCAAGTTTGAAAAAAAAAGAAAAACCATTCAATAGCTATTGAATGCATTGTCCTCATTTCTTTTCATACATCAAATGTCTCTACAATCAATACTGTAGCATCATATTAAATGGCTTGGCTTGTAGTCAAAATGAAGAACTGAACCATGCTGCTCTGCTTATTCCTTTAGTTAGAAATAATAATAATAATTTAAAAAAAAAAAAACAGTCAGTGAAGTGAACAATGCTTAGTATGGGATGTTCAAACCGGCCACAAAGGACCCCAGAACAAGATTCAAAGAAATGCGGGATTCACTTACCTCAGTTAAGGTCAGAGGTTATGCGTCCATCATAAAAATAAGAAAGAGAGACTGGGCAGAACACATTTTGATGACTGATGAGACAAAAGCTAAACTCCTTAGAAGGTGTGTGTCCTGGTGTATCTGGTGTAAAAGTAGCAAAGCTTTACAGAAAAATAGCATCATATGGAGGTTGGGTTATGGTCTGGGGTTATTTTGCTGCATCTGGACCTTATGCGATTATGTGGCATGACCTTAAAAAGGCCGTCCATGATTGAAAAACCTCTTTGTAGCTGTATTACAACAATTCTGCTATTATGAGGGGACCAAAATTCCTCCACAGCTGGAAAAGACTTATTGCAAGTTATCACAAACGCTTCATTGCAATTGTTACTGCTGAGGTGGACCCAACCATTTACTATGTTTAGGCGGCAATAACATTTCCACACAAAGATATGCAGGTTTGGATTTTTCTCTCCCTTAATAAGAAACAACTTCATTTAAAAACTGCATTTTGTGTTCACTTGTGTTGTCTTTGACTAATATTTAAATTGGTTCTGTTCTGGAAATTAGGAAGTTAGCAAGTCACACTGATAGAAAGTGTGAAAAAGGGCTTGTAAGTCCATGCAAACAGGTCTATTATGACAGCAGCTAAAGATAAAGTTAAATATATAGCTGATCACACTCTTAGGTGAACCTTGACCAGACTGGGGAGACCAGGGCCCCGTCCGGGAGCCAGAAGCTCAGCGGCATGTGCCCAAAATATTTCAGTCATTCTCAGTCATTTGTCTGTTAGTTAGCAAGGTCAAAACAGGAAACCATGCAAATGCTTAGTATAATCATTTTAATAATATTTTTGTTGGGAGCCAACTGAAGGATGAATTTTACACTCACAATTTTTTTTATTTTCCATGACTCTTTTTGAGTTCCACCCAGCACAACCCTGGAAACAAAGTGACTCATGTTTTATTGTTTATTTACCTGTCTGCTTTGTACGCAGAATGAAGGTTGGTGATTTTTCTTTAAACAGTTGCTTAACAGACAAAAATACCTGGTACTTTAGTGAGCTAGATAATCAGTAGTCCACATCTGAAAGATTTGCAAAAGAACATGAAAACTGTGCAGCTCCGATTTGTGTGCCTTTAAATCCATTCATAAGCTCCCTGTACTTCTGTCCAGTTAATTCGTCCTTAGGGGCTTCACAGGATTTACTTGAGGCATCCGAGAAGTGACTGAAATGCCACAGATGATAAGGTGCAAGTTATTAAAAGGAGAAAAAATCATGGAAATTTGTAAAATGAAATGATTCACCATGTCATGCAATTGTTTTATCTTTTTCCAGTTTTCTACATAATCCTTGTTTTTATCTTTTTTTTATCCTAGGGATTTAATGTTTTTTTTTTTCCCCCATGTTAGCAATGCTTCTGATCTTATCTTTTCTGAGTCTCTTTCAGTTTTTCCCCTGCAGCCATCAGCTCCTCTCTGTGTCCACAACACAGTCATTATTTATATGCATTGACTGACTGGTATCCAGTTAGATCAGATGACTCGTTTCTCTCTTCTTCACATGCCGTCTCCCTCCCTCTCAAACCCTACCTTATATTCCTCTTTGTTTCGCATCGTTTTATATCTCTATTCTGAGCCACATAGGGCTCATAAACTCACAGGACCCCCCTGTGAATGGGTTTGAGGCTTTGAAGTGCAGATTTCAAAGCCTTATATTTGAAAGTACAGCTTCTGATTCAGTCTATTTTTAACGAGCATCCCAAGTGTCTGGCAGAAAAAGGTTAAAAAGTGAGAACCAACCTTCTTACAGGTTTACACAAATGTTTTTTATGTGTCTAAATAATATGCAGTGAGGACATAAACTGTGTTAATTGAAAGCAAAGAGTGTGACTGCAATGTGATCTTGCAGGAGGGGGGGGGGGGGCAGACCAACTTGCTTGAGGCTATTTGTGAGAAGAAACAAACTAAGCCAGTTAGTGGAGCTGAATCTGTTAAGTGATCTGCAGAAACAGATCTCCGTCTCTAATGATGCCAACATTGCTGCAGGGAAAATTATGCTTGGGAAATAAAATGTGTTCATCTATAGTTTTATTTATCCATGTCAAAAGTTCAATAAAATTCTGTGTGAAGGTAAAATGAAACGAAAAGGTTATTAGTTTCGAATTGCTTCTTTTAAAATAGATTTCCCCCAAGTATATGCAGCAGCCTTTGCCTTCTCGCCAAAGGCAGGAAATCCCGTTTACCTCTTCCTCTCATTAAAAAGAATAACCCAGCCTCTGGAAAAACTCTACAGTAGGGATATATTTATGGTGTCATGACTTGATCATAAGAGACACCATCCAAATTGCTTTTAAAGTAACTATTTACAAATAAAAAACAAACAAAATATGTTGATAACAAACAACTGTAGACTTGCTACCAGGGTGAGAAAGATTAAACAGCTAATTAACAAACATCAACTTCAGACTCCAGAGATGGGATGGGGGTAATATTGCATTATTTATTATATGTAAAAAGTGTTTTACTTTGGTAATACTTGTGACGTGTGGAATTAATAACAGTAACTCTTTCAAACCACTAACAAAAGTTTGATTCAGATTGTAAGTTTTGTCGTTTCATTTGTTTTCCTACAAATACTATAAAAGATACAAATAAATAATAAAATAAAAATAAAAAATCACAAATTAATCCTGCTTTTTAATTTCATAATGTGATAGATCACACCCTGATGCGTTTTGCCATACTCTAAGAACAATCCTAAATCTCTTTGGGATCCCATTTCATCCAAAACCATCTTTCAGAGATTCCATCTTCATTTCAACCTTCTCCCCCCCCACAGTTTTACAAGTTTATTTTTTTTATACTCATTATCAAAAGTTTAACTGCCTGTTTTAGAAATCACTGACAGCGAGACAATGAGACGTTGTGCAACACTGGAGATGGTGCGACTGCTTCAAGGCCACACGCAAACCTTTGTGCCCGCATCACCATAGAAACCCCTCAGGGAATCCGTCACTTCAACTCGCAGTGGACCTGACCCCGATCAGCCAACAGCTACTTTCTCCCTAGGTGGTGATTGTGCATGCTTTTGTGCGTGTGCGTGTAGAAATCTGTGCAAAAAGGGCTGAGTGAGTGAGGGATGATTGCAGGCATGTTGTAAATTATCAGTGTTGGCTGGAAGCTTTTCAGCTTTTCTGTACGGGTGGCACGCTGCTCCATTATTCATTAGATACACGAGTGGCTGTGGCAGGACGAAGAGCCAGGAGGAGTGTGTATGTTTTGCATTTGTGTGTCATGACAGGAAGAATGATTACGGAGGAGATTATTCTGGTTACGTGTGTAAAAGTGGCCAAAAAAATAAAATAAAATAAAAAAACACTTTTATTCAGTGTTTATTCTGTTTGTTTCGTGCAGTATGTGATTCAAAAGGCTGAACTTGGCTACAGATCAGACTCACCTAGATCTGTTCTCCAGAATGCTCCGGACTTCACTCATCTGCTCTTTCCCAAAATACACCACGGTCAGATGTACCCGGCCATCCTGACGCACACAGACTTCCCTGTACACAAAGGATGGGACATTAGGGATGAAAGCTTTATGTAAACTGAGCGGAGACTCGAGGGGGTTGACAGGAAGAAGGAAAATCAAGGTGACATAAGAGTTTATACAGGAGGCTTCAAAGTTTCATTATTGCCAGAACAAAAGAAGTGGAATAAGAGCTTCAGTACTCGGTTGAGACTCTACTTTTAAAAATCTATGCATGTCGCTTTAAGAAGATAAAGTATTCTTAATGAGAGAAAGAAAAAATTCTCACTAGAAGATTCTCAGGCTGCACATAGTTAAAGTAACATAACTCTGCCTCTCTCTCTCACCTGCTGCTGCACACTGCCAGTCAGCTGGCTACTACACCTTTCCCTTCTCAAATAAGATACAAAGTTCAGCTGCTTACTCACAAAAAAAAACACCAACATTTATGATGTGAAAATTGAAGAAGCATCATTCATCACTCCTTTTACAATGACGGCATTTTAAAACCACAGTTGGCGAGCTACAAGCTGTTAAAAAGCCAACTTTTTAACAGCTTTTAACATTGCTGAGTTAAAAGTTGTTAACACAGCAATGTGTTATCAGCTGCTGTGTTAAAAGCCTGAGAGGACAGCTGTTTTACAGTGATGCATTCAAAAGTAATTTTGAATGTGATGCATTCAAAATTACTTTTGAATGCATCACATTCATTCCGTGCAACCAATATACTGTTTCAGCAGCATTAAGAATAATTGTAGATTTTTTTGTGTGTTCACTTTACAGTTATTAGATCAAGTTTTTGAAATTAATTTTTCATATTTGAGTAAAATCCAAAAAGGTGGTTTTACCAAAGTTTATCATACCATGAGAATCTCATGCCTAACTTTGGAGAAAATTATGCCAATAGCAGTTTGTAGGAAGAGATAAAATAAAAATGGATAATGCAAAGCCAGATGAGATCACCATTTCCACAAAACGTGTCAAAGTGTGACCAAGCCGCTCACATATATTCAACGACCCATTCACGTATATATTATGTAAGATTTTTGCACTTTTACATTTAATCTGTGCACAGAGACGTAAACCAGCCCCTCATGCTCCTGTTTAACATGATGAATGATGTGCAGGCAGACATTATTCCAGCTCAACCACAGTTGATGCTCAACACACAGAGGGAACGGCTCTGCCATCTGAGCACTTTTGATGCAACATTTAACATCTTCTCAGGCACATTAAGCAATCCTTTTTCATATATATATATATTTTTTTTTTTGGCTAGTTGTTCCTGCTGCTGGAAGTGGGGAAGGAATATCCAGTGTATTGTATTACTCCAATGATAAATCTACAGTGGCACTCCCAAGATTAAAGCAGCCGATTCTACTAACACAGGAGTTGAACGCAGTCTTTTTGCTGAGAGCAGCAGCTTGGAAGCTGATCTACATGTAAACTTGCATGAGGCAGCAGCATAAAGACTGTCTGTATAGAAATGTAGATGTATGCATTGTGAAAATAAATGCAACTGTTTGCACATAGGTGATTAGCTGAGAAATTTGAGAATCAAAATGAATTTAATAGATATTGCAAGTTGGACAGCATTGTGAAATTGTGCAGTTTGTGTAAACTCAAGGTCCATCAAATTCACAAAAGAATGGAGCTTGATGACACAGAGTACTGCTTTCTGTTTTTGGAGCTAAGTCTTCTTGCTACACAAGGGGAGGTTGCTAAGTAAGAAGTGTTTTGAGGTACAGATTAATATACAGATTGACACACATTTGGCAGCAATAATACACCTTTAAGGTAGTTGGTAGTCTGCCAACAAATGAAATTCAAAAAAGGAGACAATATAAGAACGGAAGGACCAGTTTATGCTGGAAGCAAGAAAGCAAAGTTGAAGTACTGCAAGAACAAGAAATGTAAGAAATTTGTGTTTATAATCAGTTGTCGTGTCTTTAAAGTAGAGCTTTTATTTTTAAGATGAAGTGGTTTCTGTAGTAACATTTCAACTACCAATCATATACTCATGATAAAAGACAAGTGAGCGCTTAACATGGCAAGTGTTACTCTGGTGTAGCATCAGGAATTCAGCTTCCTATACAGAAACTAAGTAACAAAATGTATCTAAATACATTCAAGCCATGGGATTAGAGACCCCATGAGAAATCATCTGGTGGCTGGATTTGGATGATTTTTTAAAGCTCAGTTAAAAGAAATTCTTGATCACTCAAAAATCCATATCAAGTAAGGCAGCGATGATGCATCCAGGTCACAAGCAACCCAGAAAAGATTTTTGTAATGCTTATGTTTTTGTTCACAACATAGTTTAAAGCTGATACAAATTACAAACTTTGTTTTAAAGAATTGCTCTCAGCGTCCATTGATTGAATCCAGGCACGACCGCAAGCTGAGTTTCTTCTGCTTCTGAGACACTCTCAACAGCAGAGCATTAGAGTAATGAAAATGCTACATTTGTGTTTCTACTGTTAAAATTTCATTTGTGTAAGACTTTTCCAGTTTAGTTCATGCTCATTAACGTATTTCAAATTTTGAACCACATAGATTCAAATGAGGTTCAACAAAATCCTGTTTTACATCAGATGTCTGCAGAAATTTGATGGAGATATGTTAAAAATAATACACATCATGCTGCAGATTATTTTACTTGCATACAGGTATGCAGGTGTGCTCACAAGAACTCCCCGGAAGCATGTGTAGAAAATAAATTCTCATAAACCCTCACAGGAATCACAACGTTTCATTGCTAATATATAGGCTGGTGTTTGACAGCTCCTCCTTTTTCATGTGAATATTTGATCTATTTTTGCAGGCCTCTGATGGTACATTATTTATTGTCAGGGATACAAAAATTATATTCCAAATATTAATGCACCTTTGTACTTACAAGCGTAGCTAAAAAAATGTATGAATTGAAGAGTGAACAATGGATCTGTATAATCTTAGAGTTTCACTTCTGAAACGACTGGCAAAATATATTCAACTTGTTTTTCTAACCTTTGGTGGAAGCGAAGCATTTTGTCCCAGTCTGTGAATAAATACCCTTTTGGTAAAAAAAAAAAAAAGTTATTACTAAACATTCCCACATGCTGTGACACACGCTGCTTTCCTCACTGCACTTTTATGAGCAGAACGTGTTTGCTCAGCAACTCCACATCTTTTAAGTAAGTACATTTTTTGCCATGTTGTATATCAACCACTGTGGGTCTGCCCAGGGGGGCATTTTAATGGGTTGCAACGATTCAACTAAGCAGGATTTACCATGTAAAAAGTGGCGTGATAAGTAGCAGCAGCAGCACAATAAATCACAGACATTAAGGACGACGTTTCCTCAACTGATTGTAGCAGGCTGCAGAGCAAAAGCAAGCATGTTTTACTGTTAGTTAGCTTATTTGTTCACTGTTGCTTACTGCCTGTACGTTTCATCAAACACTTGTCAGAATTTTGTCAAATGCATACAACCCAAGATCTGTTTATGAATAGATTTTAAGTATTTTGGGATGCAAGTCATATGTAATTTTTAAGGCTACGGAATTACAAAGTTTCCTTTTCCAAAGTTTCTTGTAAGTGAAAACAAAAATATAACAGAAAATATTTTTTTACTGCAACAGCTTCCTCTGCATTCACAAGCACCAAATACATTTCCCATGACAAAACCCCAGGTTTAAATTTGACATTTTAAAAGGCATTTCTTCAAAAAGCAGAAAAAAGGCTGTTGACTCTTCAGTAAGTGTCAGTTTGTGTACTTTATCACATTTTCCTTATTACAGTAGGTGTGAGAACTCATGAATAATTCACAGTGTTTCAGTGGCTGCTATATAAAGCTATAATGACAAGAATTCAATATAAAAAAAACGTCTGCATACCTGAAGTTGTGCATGAACTGTTTGAACTTATCGGCTCGTCTCGAGAGCGGGACGATGATGTTAATCATGATATTGGTTGTGTCCATCCTTTCATTTTTGACCTTCATCAGAGGTCCGAAGGGTCGGAAGAGGACCAGACGTCTGAATTCGTGACTTGCCTCCCCTCTGAAAGTCAGCTCATACAGCGTCCCTTTGTCCCTCTCTGTACGACTGATACCTAATGGATAAGAGATAAACTTATGACCAGACATGCATGAAATACGATAATGTTAGTGTACAAATTAAAGGAACCTAAAAAGTACATATATCAGTTCTTTATCTTATTTTCAACAATAAAAAAGGAAATTTTCTCTAAAATATTAATCCTTTGACCAAAACAGTAATTTTACAACAAATTTTGGATGAAATGGGATAAAACAGAAAAAACTGAGGTCTTGCTTAACCTAGTGAAAAGTAAAGATTTTAAACATATTTAAAATGCATTTAGTCACACACTACTGTGGGACACATCCAACTCCTCAAAAAGCATTT
Source organism: Brachyrhaphis roseni (assembly GCA_903066815.1). Taxonomy (NCBI): domain Eukaryota; kingdom Metazoa; phylum Chordata; class Actinopteri; order Cyprinodontiformes; family Poeciliidae; genus Brachyrhaphis; species Brachyrhaphis roseni. The sequence continues at coordinate 20,419 of CAEFZY010001987.1, forward strand.
GTGATTTCAGTCAGTTTGGTTGTGTTGGAACCACTGTTCCCTCTAAGCTGCGCGCCTGCGCAATTGCGCACTGCTCGCACAGTCTCTGCGCACAATAAAATCTATG